>CBVK0102591183.1:0-29719 GCA_900067695.1 Picea abies
ATTGCTCCTTGTATCCTCATAGTGTGCTATCATTTCTTCCGTGAAAATTGTCCAAGTGACTAGTGATTTGTGGGAACAAATCCATCGATACCAAACAAATTGATTAGGTTATAAATATAAAGAAGCAATTCGTACCTTTTGTGTATGTGGCACATTATGGAGATCAAAGAATTGCTCCATCTGAAGTATCCATGTAATTGGGTCCTTGCCATCAAACTTCCTCATATCAATCTTAGGAACGTGGTTGGTCTTCAAACTAAAGTTGGAGTTTCTCCATTCTTGATTCACCTTCCATGTGTCCTCATCATGAATTCCATGGGATGCATTTTCCATTTTGGGTGTCTTCTCTATTACAAAATTTCTCATTACTTCTATGATCTCCCCTTTTAATCCATCCATCTTAGTATCCCACTTAGCTTCCATTGAATCCATCTTAGTATCCAACTTAGCTTCCATTGAATCCATCATCTGTTGTAGTTCATCTTTAGTTACTGTCTTCTTTTGTAAATCATTTATGTCCCTACGCATTTATTCACCTTCATCAAGAGTCCAATTAGGATTTTATGGAGGCTTATTTGGTGTAGAAGGTCCCTTTTTGGGTGGCATGTTGGCCAAATATCACTTTTGAGTCTTGATTTTGAGGTGGTTCTGCTAAACAATATTTATTCTATTCTATCTCCCAAGTTTTGGCCCTTCTGGGTATGAAACTTTCTTTTAGGTAGTTCTTTGATATTTCTTCTCTGCAATGCCACAGGTCTAATCAAAATTGGATGTGCCAAGTGGAATTTACGGTAACTTCCTCACAACTTGCCGATTTTTGTCCTTTCCAGGAGATCTCACTTGTATAGAATACCCCACACAAAATAATTGATATCAAATTTTGAAACTCGCACCCAAAATACTACAGACTGTCCACGATCCAATGCAACTAGTCCCACTTGATTTGGATACTCTAGCAAGAAGTTATGATTTTTTTACCTGGAACACCTTCTTGAGACTAGTCAATAGGACTAGTCCGATACCCTATCTTACACAAGGTGTATCTAAAAATTTAAGATGACCCAGAAGATGAACTTTTCACCAAAGATATATTACTAATTTTTGTAAATTCCCTCTAGATTTCAGGGTTTGAAACGTTACAGAAAAATTTTTATAGCGAAAATTCCACAATGACTCATTTTAGGATGATTCCAGAACCCTATCTTGTACCGGATGTATATCCGAAAGTATAAGGCCTCAGGAGATGAATTTTGAACCCAACGTACCTTGATCGGTTTTCTAAATACCCTCCAATAGGTTCCTTCTGAAACATTGTAGAAAAAAAATTATAGTGAAAATGCCACGGTGTCTCAGATGTAGCAACGAAACCCTAAGACCTTGAGCTCTAATACCATATGTTAAGAACCAAACATCAATATAACATGGAAAAACCTCAGGAAAAGTACTCAACACCTTGAAACAGAGATAATTTCAGATAATAAGCCTCTTCGAGGGGGCAACCTCCTTTTACTTCGAGGGGGCAACCTCCTTTTACCCCACTTAAATGTTCAAGTACCAGATGATTCAAAATGAAAATGTCTCCTTGGTATATATAGGAGACTAGGAGGTATACTTACAACTAATGGCCTAAAGCCGACATAAATAAAATAACATTACTAATCTAAATTACAACTAATGGCCTAAAGCTGACATAAATAAAATAACATTACTAATCTAATATGCCCCAATTAAGGGGTAATGAACCAATATTAGGGCTTAACACATTTTGTCTTAGTTTTCTTTGATGATATCCTCATCTATAGCAAAACATGGAAAGATCATCTTACTCATGTGGATCAAGTTCTCCATCTACTCTCTCAGCACCAACTTTTCCTGAAATAGTCTAAATGTGCTTTTGGTGCCTAAGAAGTAGAATACTTGGGTCATCTAGTTGGCAAGGATGGCGTCAGGGTGGATCCGAAAAAGATTGAAGCTATGCAAGACTGGCCGCACCCAAAGACTCTCAAAAGCTTGCATGGATTTCTAGGCTTAACAGGGTATTATCACAAGTTTGTTAAGAACTACGGAAAGATTGCAACACCTCTCACTGCTCTCCTAAAAAATAACTCTTTCACTTTGACTCCAGCTGCTGCTCAAGATTTTCAAACCTTGAAGATGACCATGTGCACCACTCTGGTTCTATCCCTTCCTGATTTCAAAAAGACCTTTGTGTTGGAATGTGATGCCTCAGGGAAAGGAATCGGCGTTGTCCTTATGCAAGAGGGTTGACCTTTGGCCTTCACCAACAAGAAAATGTCTGAAAGGAATTTGGGCAAACCCATTTATGAAAAGGAAATGTTGGCTATTCTGCATGTCGTTGATATGTGGTGCCCTTATCTCTTGGGGCAACGCTTCCAAATTAAGACCGACCATCAAATCCTCAAGTACTTTCTGGAACAACACATTTCCTCCTCGGAGCAACAAAAATGGGTGACTAAGATATTTGGATATGATTATGAGATCATTTACAAGAAGGGAAAAGATAACGTAGTGGTGGATGCACTATCCCGAAAATATGAAGAAGAAGGATCCCTTTTTTCTCTTTCCTTCATTGTACTTGATTGGCTCCAATCTGTGCACCATGAATGGCTTCAAGATCACAAAAGTTTGCATCTGATCCAGCAATTGCAGACCAAGGCTCTGACTCCCCCAGGGTACTCTTGGCTCCAGGGTGAACTTCGATACAAAGGCCATTTGTATTTAAGTAAACAATCAAAGATTAAATCCACGACACTTTCTGAGCTTCATGCTACACCCATAGCGGGGCACTCAGGGTTCACCAAAACATATGACAGGGTCAAACATTCTTTTTTCTCAGATGGTATGAAACAGGACATCCATATTTTTGTCATTGAATGTGAGGTGTGTCAATGCAACAAGGGAGAAACAGTCAAATCTCTGAGCACACTACAACTGCTTCTGATTCCACCTGCTATTTGGAAGGATATCTCTATGGACTTTATTACTGGCTTACCCAAATTGGGGAATAAATCAATCATAATGGTGGTTGTGGATCGCCTTTCCAAGTATGCTCATTTCTGCGCTCTTCAACACCCATTCACTACATCCACGGTGGCTCAAATTTTCATGGACCAGGTCTTCAAGCTTCATGGCATGCCGCACTCTATTGTTTTTGATCGTGACCCAACTTTCACAAGCAATTTTTGGCAATAAATGTTTAAGCTATAGGGCACCCAATTGCATCCCAGCATAACTTATCATCCCCAGAATAATGGTCAAACGAAAGTTGTCAACAAGTGTTTGGAAACATATCTGAGGTGTTTTGCCTCTGAAAAACAACATCAGTGGGCTCAATGGTTACCCCTAGCCGAATGGTGCTACAACACTTCCTACCATATGGCTACTCACATGACCAAACATTTACAGTTCTCTCATACTTACCGGGTACCTCGAAGGTCTAGGCGGTTGACAAACACTTACAGTTCGAGAGGATATTGTTAGGCTCCAATCTACTAATGTAAATTAGAGTGCTAATGATTGTCAATCCGGTGTTTGTAAGACTTAGAGGCACATCCAAAATATATGGATTTAGAGATAACTTTTATTCTTTAATGGGAATAAACCAAAACCTATTCTAAGGGTTGAATATGGAAGAGATGCTAAGCTTTTGTTCAAAAGTCCTATTCATAGATCTCATAACAGTAATATTGTTTTCCTAAAGAGTATCAACATTAAGCATTCAAGAGATGTTCAAACTAGTTCTAAGGATTATCAAATGCTAGAAGGACAAAACTCTTATTCAAGAGATGCATTCATTTTCTTCTTTCATTCATTAGCAACTATCATCAATTTAAATCAAAAGTACTAAGAGTGTAAATAACTCAAAAAACATTCATGATTATCCTAATGCTTGAAAGCAAACTACACATTGAATTCTTATTCAAGAAATCATTCACAATATGAGTAAGACTTTGAAACATTAATCATATGACTTAGCTATGGAATTCATCTAACTACAACAAGATATGAATAAAACTCATCTATAGCAAGATCTAATCTAAAACATGTATCAAAGATTACTTGAAAAGAACATAAAGGAAGGGTGTACTAGTTTGGCAAAGGGGGCCCTCCAATGCTTCACTTGTACACTTGAGTTGTCTTAGCTAAGAAAGAGCTCCAACAGCATTCACATCATCATATCATAGGCATTATCAAGAACAAAATGCAGAACTGATCTCAAGATTGCAAATTCCAAAGTTTCTTCATTCACATTCAAGGTTGTCATGCTAGTCTATGCTTTAGAGTATTTATACAAGAGTTTTAAAACTAATAATGCTAATAAATCTCCTAAATATCATGATCATATCCACAATATATTCTAGGAAGTTTGAATTCCCCCTTCAAATCCATAATATATGACCAAATCCCACGAAAATCTAAAACTGTCCATGATTTAAGGCTAAAACATGGTATTTTCTGTTGAAGTGGCCTTGTTTGACCAGCGTTGACCAAACACCTGGAAGGCTCAGATATCGAAGATGATAGCTCATCATCCATCCTTTTACATCAAGTATCATGACTCAAGTCTCATATTTCACCCAGGTGTCCTGCAAGTACATGAACCTAGGAGCAATTACGGGATTTAGTCAAATCCTGTAATTTCTGATAAATTTTCAATTTTAATGCCAAAAATTAGAAAACTCAATTCTTAAGCTAAAGAATGATAAATATACCTTTCATAAGTTGTTTTATGGAAAATATGGAATGAAATGGAGGCAAAATGGATGGTTATAGAGGCAAAAGTGTAGTTTATAGAGTAAAAAGGAAGCACAAAAATGTACTCAACATCTCCCCCAAGAGGAAGTCTTTGCATGTCCTCATGCACAAAAATGTCCTTGAACCTCTGTCAATGATCTTTTTCCACCTCTTCTACCTGCAATAATGTCTCCACATTAACCGGAGCTGTATGAAGAGCTTTCATTCTTTTATATTTCTCTTTATATGTCTTCTTCTGTTGAAACCACTTATAGGCATGTTTGGAGATTAACTTGTTTTGCTTTTGGAGCTTCAAATTTTAATTCTCCTCCCATGTTTGATGGCTTTGAGTCCTTAGCATTTCATTTTCTATTTTTATGTATCTTTCCAAGACTTCAATTTCCTTGATTTTTCTCTTCATTTTCTTTATTTTCTTGTTTTTCTTATCAAGTTCTAATGTGGACCCACCAGCCACTTCTTCTATTTGAGTTTCTTCTTTCATGTCTTTAATTAATTGTTCCACATCTTCTCTCATTTGCTTGTATGTGGAAGTTTCTTTTTCTTCAAAACCATCATTTTCCAATGATTGTGCCTTCAGAGTCTGAATATGTGCATACTGTGCTTGTTGTGCTTCATCATCACTTTCTTGTATTTGGCCCCTTTGAACTTGTTGGCATTTCCTTGATTTTCTTTCATATGTGGTAAAAATCTTGTTTTTTTTCTCAAATTCTTTCTCCTTTTTTACCATGCTTCTTGTTTTTCTCCTCCCCATAGGCAGTTTTGAGCTTTTTGCCTTGGGGTTCTGTATTTCTTCCTCATCATCGGTCATAACCAAAATTTGTTCCTCTTCTTCTTCCTCCTTTATTGTTTCAAAACCATTTTCAATGATAAACTACTACCAAGTCAAGTTTTGCTTCTGTAGTTCATATATGATGATCATTTTAATAAAACCACAATGATATAAACTCTTTTCTGTATTCCTCCCTTGTTTTTGGATGGCTTTAGCCATCTTGGAAAGGCTTTGCAGTAGAAAATAAGGCATGTTGATTTCACAGTCACCTTTTAAGTGTTGTAGCAGCTTAATGTGATATAGGTAGATGATGCTAAATATTCCCTCACAAGTTATAAACTTCTGTATGAGATATGCAAATTCATCCCAAGGATGAATCAACCAACTCCTTGGGATTCCCTTCTTCCAATTTACTGTTGCCACCCTAGATCTGGAAATAAAAGATGCCCATGATTTATCTTTGAAATGCTTAGTTTTGAAATATATTTCTCCTATTTGAGGAAGTCTAGTGACATGTGCAATGGTATCTTCAGAGATTCTAATGGTAAGGTTTCCAACAGTAGCCCTTTCCCCATCAAATGAGTGAGCAAATTCTAAAGCAACTTCTTCACAAGATCCATCAAATTTCTCAAAGAAATCTATCCACTGTTTTTTCTCCAGAATTTGTATACAATCCCTATGAATTTTTGATGTAACAAGCTTCCCTGGTTCATATCTAGACACCATTCTTCCAAGTTTTAAGAGCAAGATCCTAAAATATTTCCACTATTTATAAAAAGGAGGTCTAAAAGTTTCAACCCTGCAATTTCTTTGACCAAGATTTTTAAATTTGCAGACTCTGTTTGGATTTAATTCTGTGAATGGTCTTCAATAAGATTTTTCTGTTCAAAAACAAAGAAAATCTCATATTTTCAAATTTCTAACTGCTCTCTATTCTTCAATCATAATTTTTTTTTTTATGCAAGGGAATACCTGGTAATTCGAAAAAATTCTTAGGCTTCTTGTTGAATTCCAACTCAATTTTCCTTCTTATAGTCGGCCTCTGCTAGAAATGAACTGTCTTGTTTTCAAAATGTACCACAGGATGTTGAATTTTGCACTTAGTTGTTCAATTATTTGAGTTCGAACTTATCTTCACTGACCAAATCCTATTTGAATATGTTCTCTTGCCTTTTCTCACCATGTATCTCCTTCAACTTCCGTGTTTTCTTCCACAGGGCGAGAATGTTGTATGTTGACAGTGAAATTGTCAACATGCAATTCGTTTTTTATCAGAGATTTCGGGATAGGAAGGTGTAGGAGGGAGCAATTTGCTAGAGCATAGGGATTTGGAATGGCACTAGCGTGTTGAAATAGAGCATGCAATTTTAAATGGAGGTAAGTGTAGACAAGAGTGCATTGGTGGTTCGAGTCTGGGGAGCGTTCAAGTGAGACACAACAAATGAAAAGAGTTTGGGTCGTATCACTTTGGAGAAAAATCATTAGAGGAGACTTAGACAAGGGTTTTTATCATTTTTTTAAAAAATGGGTTTGTACAACGATCATAGATGAAGGTGATATTGTATTTGTACCCTTGCAATCATCATAAGAAATGGTTTTTTTTTTTTAAATGTGTTCACTTGACTTATAACTCCTTAATTCGTTTCCTTGAATAACCATCCTCTTCATTGCAATCATGAAACCTTCTTCTTATGACCCCTTTTAAATGTATATGAAAACAACCTTTTACCTATGCAAACAACAATTCAATCTGTGTGTATGCAACTTATGTATTCACAAACAGATCATTTTACAGCTAAAAAAAAAACAATGTGTTTGAATTTGAAACCCGATCCTTCCTTATAACTCCTTTGGAAACCAAAATTGGTTCCTTTGAGTACCATTTTTGATGCTTTTGAGGGTATATGAAAATGGAGTGATGAAAATATGATGTAGGGGAAAGGAAAGATAGGATATTTATCATTGCCTAGCTTATGAAGAATTTTCCAAATTTAAAGCATTAAAAAGGAAAATATATACTAACTTGTTTGCTCATTGTGTTTGCCTGATTGAAGCTGGATGGAATGTTGCTGTAAGTCTTCAATTTTGATAAATTTCCTCTTGTATTTCTTTTGATTAGTATCTCAAGTCCCTCTGCTGAATGGAATTGATACTCTTCTCAGGTCCCTTGCTGAATGAAATTGGTATTTTTATCAGGTCCCTCTGCTGAATGGAATGGATACTTTCCTTAGGTTCCTTTGCTGAATGAGATTGATATTTTTCTCAGGTCCCTCTACTGAATGAAATTGATATTCTTCTCAGGTCCCTCTGCTGGATGAAGTTCCTTTTTGAAATGCATGCTTTCATATGTAGAAGGCTTGAAAGGTTTTCAAAAAAATGTATACCTTATCCCCCTTAGCCTTATTTATTGACTTGTCCTCAAGTCTCAGAGATAAGTATTTGTAAAACTTTTGAAGCTGTAAAATGAAACTAGAAGTTAATAATGAAAATATCTTTTTTGAAGAATTTTGATTGGTCAATTTTACTTGGTTTTCCAATGAAAATTTGAGTTTATATTGTGCTAGTTTCCTGGATTTTCACAACTAAACTCCCCCTTTATATATATATATATATATTTTAATTTTTTAAGGAGAATGTGAAGGAGACACATGATTCTGTTTGTCCAACACTTCCATCTCATTCTGTTGAGATATCTGCTGCAAAAAGTCTTCCTTGTTTACAGGCTTATTGTAGATCTTTAGCCTATGTCCATTGACTATGAATGAGCTTTCCTCATCTTCTATTGTTTGTAGTTTGACTGAGCCATTGTCATATACCTCTGCAATCTCATATGGACCAAGCCAATGAGTTGTAAATTTATCTTTGAAGTCTTTGAATTTTGAATCAAATAACAAAGCCCAGTCTCCTACTTTGAATTGTTTCTTCTTGATGTACTTATCATGCCAATGTGCCCTTTGCTGTTGTATCAAAGTGTTGTGTTCAACTGCTGCCTATCTCATCTCATCCAATTGATTTAATTGCATGATCCTCTCTTTTTGTGCTTCGGAAAGATCTATTCCTAAATCAGCTTCTAGTTTAAAAGTATGAATTTGAAATTCTATAGGTAACAAAACTTGCTTACCATAGACCAACTGATAAGGAGTGAACCCAATACTGTTTTTATAGGTGATTTTGTATGCCCATAATGCTTCTTGAAGCTTGTCTAACCAATCTTTTCTATGTGTTTGGACTGCCTTGGTCATTATTGCTTCTAAAGTTTTGTTAGTAGATTCCACCTGTCCATTTGCTTGTGGGTGATAGGGTGTAGATTTCCGATGCTTGATCTGATATTTGCTTGCTATGTCTTTCACCATTTTAGAAGTAAATTGTGTTCCTTGGTCCGTTACAATCTCCTGGGGTACTCCAAATCTGAAAAATATTTCTTCAAAGAGGAAGTTGACCACTGACTATTCTATGGCTCTCACTAATTCTTTGGCTTCCACCCACTTTGTAACATAATCAGTACATACTAAGATGTACTGCTTCCCTTTTGATGGTGGATTTATTGGACCAATGAAATCAAGAGCCCATTTTTCAAATGGCTCAATGTGAACTTGTGGTTTGAGAGGCATCTCATTGGTTGGAAGTGGCTTTCCCATCCTTTGGCAGCTATCACAACTTCGAACATATTTCTTGGAATCTTTGAAGATGGATGGCCAATAATACCCTAAATTGAGTATTTTGTATGTTGTCCTCTTATCTGCAAAATGACCACCACAAGGTTCATCATGACAAGCTTTTAATATTTCTAAAATCTCATCTTGTCTTACACATCTTCTAATTATGAGGTCATATCCTATATAAAAGAGATCTCCATCAATCCATGTGTATCTAGCACTTTGTTTAATTATATTTTTCTTTTCTTTGGATGTGAGAGATGGAGGTAACATTCTTGATGATAAATAGTTGGCTATATCAGCATACCATGGAGTTATAACTGAAATTGCAAATAGGTTCTCACCAGGAAAATTATCTGAGACAAGAACAATCTCACCAGAGGTTTTTAATTGAGATAGGAAATCAACTACTTGATTTTCCTTTCCAGGTCTATTCAAGATTGTGATGTTGAATTCCTACATCAATAACAACCATCTTGTTATCCTGTCATTAGTAATAGGTTTGTTCATGAGATATTTTCTGGCAGAATGATTTGTATGGATAAAGACTTCATAACCAGTGATGTAGTGATGAAATTTATTCACAACATGTACTACTGCCAACTCTGCAGGGGTTAGATTTTTGCTAATGAAGTAAATAGCATAAGTCATAAGATTTTCCTTTTGACCCAATGATGCCCCTATTGCAGTATCTGATGCATCTGTAGAGATGTGAAATGGAAAAGCCCAATTAGGCCCTCTTAAGATAGGTGTTGTTGATAGCTTGTCTTTGAGCTTCTGAAAGACATTTTGACAATTAGTATGCCAATGAAAATGTATATCTTTTGCAAGTAATTTGAATAATGGAAAAGCCATTTTACTAAAATTTTCAATGAATCTTCGGTAATAGCCTGCATATCCAAGAAAACTTCTCACATCTTTTTGGCTGATTGGTTTCGGTAGATTTACAATGATTTGTATTTTTGCAGGATCCACTATTATTCCTGATGATGAAATATGATGACCCAATACTACTCCTTTAGTTAACATCATAAAAAAAATTTCATTGCTAAGAGACAAATTTGTTTCTATGCATCTTATTAGGAATTTTTCCAAATTTTTCAAGGATTTGTCAAAAGAATCACCATGCATAGAGAAATCATCCATATATACCTCTACACATTCATGTACTAAATCAACAAAAATGGCCAGGACTTCTCTTTGAAAAGTAGCTGGATCATTACATAACCCAAAAGGTAATACCTTATAAGAATATGTACCCCAAGGGCATGTAAAAGTAGTTTTGTCCTGATCCTCTAATGCTATATTGATTTGGTTATAGCCACTAAATCCATCTAGGAAGGAAAAATATTTTTTCCCAGCTAGTGAATCTAAGACTTGATCTATGAATGGTAATGGAAAATGATCTCTAAGTGTTTCTTTGTTCAATTCTCTATAGTCTATACAAATTCTCCATTTCCCATTTTTCTTAGGTACAACAACTAATGGAGAAACCCATTGACTGTCAGAGATAGGGTAGATGAATCCTACCTTTAATAGTTTTTGTAATTCTTCTTTGACTACCTCTTTCAATATTGGATTCATTCTTCATTGTGGTTGTCTGAGAGGTCCTATGTTATCAACTGTGTAGATATGATGAGTGCATGTTTCAGGATGAATCCCCTACATATCAGTATATTCCCAAGCAAATGATTTATGATTTTTCTTCAATAGTGCAATCAATTGTTCTTCCTGAGATGGCTCAAATTTTGTGCCAATATTCAAATATTTCCTAGGACTAATTTCAATTATCTTGCTTTGAGTATTTTCCATAGAGATAACTGGAAAAATGTCATTAAATGTTGACTCTAAATAATGAATTGTGCAATTTTCTTGAAAGGTTTGTCCTAAGACCTCATCTGCAGCAATGCATTTTGTGTCTCTTAATTCTTCCGAGATATCTGGTTCAGAAATGAAATAGTCTAATACATCTTCATTATTTTCCTCCCTAAAATCAAAGACTTGATTAATACTTAAAATAGGTTGAATTAATTCTTCCTATTGTTTCTTTGTTTCATCAAGCCAAAGTAATTGATCTATTACAAAAGGTTTTTGAGCAGGAGGATAAAGTGTGATATGTTTCCTTTCAATTCCATGTGAGATAATCATATTCCCTATTCTACAACCGATGAAAATATCTACAGTGGCCAACCAAAGTCTTCCAAGGATCAATGGATGGCCTCCTAGATTAGATTTTAGTTGAAGGACTAGGAAATCTACTGGATACTCCTAAGAATCCAAAGTAACTATGATATCTTCAAGTATACCTCTGGGAACTACTTTAGATCTATCAGCTAATTCTAGGACCGTAGTGGTTGGTCGAAGATTTTGCAGATTCAAATATCTCATTGTCTCTAATGTCATCAAATTGATAGCTTCTCCTAAGTCAATTAATGTTTTAGATATTGAAAAATTGTTGATTGTTATTGTTACCATTGGAATTCCTGGGTCAACATATTTTTCAATTGAAATGGTATTTGACATTAGGCCTTCTAGATTTCCAATTACATGAATTGTTGGTGGATCTTTCCTTATTTTGTTAATTTTCTTTGAACATAATTCTTTAATTTATTTTGTATAGATTGGGATATCCTTAATAGCTTGCAATAAAGGATTTTTCACACAGACATTTCTTAATTCATCTAAGACATCAAACTCAGGAAGAGAGATTGGTAATTCTCTTTAACCAACCTTTCTGGAAAAGGAGGTGTTTGGATATTTAATGTTTTATTCTTCTGGATTTGATTGTCTATTGGTATCTTTTCTATGCTAGGAATCTCCTCTTTTTCGATTTGTTTTTCTATGATAACAGGAGAATCCTTTGGTAGAACTTTCCCAGACCTTAAGTGGATATTTTGAAGAGGAAGGATTGAGTATGATGGTCCTTCATCAATGTTATACATGGGTTTTTCCACTTTATTATTAGGATTGGAGATTGGTTGGGATAGTAATTGAGTTGGTCTAGGTGGAGGTTGGTTAGATGGTAGCTGAGTTGTTGTGGTTGGGTTAGTTGTGGTGTAGGTTGTGATAACTAGAAATATGAATTTTGTGGTTGATTCTGTTGGAATTGTTGATAAGGAAAATGTTGGTATGGCTGTTGATATGGCTGTTGGTATAGCTGTTGGTATGGCTGTTGGTATGTCTGATTTCCTTGAGCATACCCTCGCCAACCTTGAGGAGGTTGGTTTTGGTTCTGCCTAGGAGGCTAAGTTTTCCAAGGCATGGGTGCATTCCATGAATTTTGAATAGGATTTTGAAAATTCTAAGGAAATTGTTGAGAGAATTGAGGAGCAAACTTTTGAGACATACCTGTGAAACGTGGTTGCCAAGGCTTCCTTGGTGCTAAGTAATAAAGAGATTCCATTCCTTGTCCTTCTTCTATGTGAGTAGCTTTCAATTCTTTTAATCTTGGACAATCATCAGTGGCATGGTTATCTGTACATAATCCATAGACTTGAATTTTGTCTAAAGGACAATCTCTTGGTGCATGTTTTTTTCTACATTTAGGACAATAGATGGATAGTACTTGATCTTGTTCCTCTTGATTCTTTTTAGCTTTCAATGTGTCAATTTTTGAACCAAATGTGTTCATAATATCAGTTTTAAATTTCTCAAACAAATTCCCTAATTCTGATTTAGTAACACCATTTGAAATTGATTTAGTTGCCTTTTTCATAGTATCTCTTTGTCCTCATCCTCTTTTAGCTTTCCCCCTTGAATATTTCTTACATATTTCAACAATTTTTGGGAAAGGTAGGTGAGAAATATCCCATGCCCACATTAAATTAAGAGCATCCAAATTTTCATCTGAAATCCCCTTCAAAAAGATAGAACGAATGACATCCAAAGGAAGATTAGATTTCTTAGATTTGTGCATATTATAGAGAATTTTTTCTAGATATTCTTCTAAGCTTTCATCTTCACTTTGAGACATTTTAAAGACATATTCTTTAGAGTCTTTGGACTTACAATAGGGCTGATATTTAGCAAGAAATTTCTTTTTCATGTCATCCCAATATACTATGGTTGCTTCTCCCAACCCCATGAACCATTTTAATGCATATCCCTTCAAAGTTGCAGGAAATAAACGAAGTTTTTGAGCATCATTGGTATATCCATATGTTTGACAAACAATGTCAAATTCAAACATGAAATCATTAGGGTCCTTAGTAGACAAGCCAAAGAAATTTGGAAGAACAAAGGGAGGGATATTCTTCATTTTTATGTCATATCCTAAAAGAGTTGGTGTATCAACTATAGGAAATGCAAATGTAGTTTGTTCTTCTTCCTCCTCTTCATCATTTCCTCCTCCTCGTGTCTCTTCTCGATGTGATTCTCTATCCTCTCGTTCTTTCCTTCCTCTTTCTTCATTTCTTTTCCTTTCTAATTCCCTTTCCATTCTCTCCCTTTCTTGTCTATCAGTTTTAGACATTGCAAAGAAGTTTTCTGTTGTACAGTCAGATATTTCTGTTGGAAAAAGAGGTTGTCCTATTTGTTCAAAAATAGTTTGCTTTTCTTTTTGCTTTCCTACAGAAGATATTTCTGATTGTGTTTGTTTCTTCTTTACTTCATGAGCCAATAGAACTTGTCTTTCTATGAGAGTTAACCTTTGTCCTGAACATTGTTTTTCCTCTAATTCTTCCAAAGTGATTTTTCCAACAATTGGTGTAGTAGATTCGTATTTTTCATTGTAGATGTTCTTGCTCCTACATATGGTTGATTAGTTTTTGGGGGGTTTTGTTTTAAAAATCTGCCTTTATCATCCCTAAGTTTAGACATAAAGAAACATAACTTAAAATTAATTATATTCTGTGTTTTTTTTTAATCCTATCTCTAAATGTGCCTCCCCAACAATGACGCCAAAATGTTAGGCTCCAATCTACTGATGTAAATTAGAGTGCAAATGATTGTCAATCCGGTGTTTGTAAGACTTAGAGGCACATCCAAAATATATGGATTTAGAGATAACTTTTATTCTTTAATGGGAATAAACCAAAACCTATTCTAAGGGATGAATATGAAAGAGATGCTAAGCTTATGTTCAGAATTCCTATTCATAGATCTCATAACAGTAATCAACAATTGTTTTCCTAAAGAGTATCGACAGTAAGCATTCAAGAGATGTTCGAACTAGTTCTAAGGATTATCAAATGCTAGAAGGACAAAAATCTTATTTAAGAGATGCATTCATTGTATTCTTTCATTCATTAGCAACTATCATCAATTTAAATCAAAAGTAATGAAAGCGTAAATAACTCAAAAAGCATTCATGATTATCCTAATGCTTGAAAGCAAACTACACATTGAATTCTTATTCAAGAAATCATTCACAATATGAGTAAGGATTTGAAACATTAAGCATATGACTTAGCTATGGAATTCATCTAACTACAACAAGATATGAATAAAACTCATCTACAACAAGATCTAATCTAAAACATGTATCAAAGATTACTTGAAAATAACATAAAGGAAGGGTGTACTAGTTTGGCAAAGGGGGCCCTCCAATGCTTCACTTGTACACTTGAGTTGTCTTAGCTAAGAAAGAGCTCCAATAGAATTCACATCATCATATCGTATACATTATCAAGAACAAAAAGCATAACTGATCTCAAGATTGCAAATTCCAAAGTTTCTTCATTCACATTCAAGGTTGCCATACTAGTCTATGCTTTAGAGTATTTATACAAGAGTTTTAAAACTAATAATGCTAATAAATCTCCTAAATATCATGATAATATCCATAATATATTCTAGGAAGGTCGAATGCCCCCTTTAGATCCATAATATATGACCAAATCCCACGAAAATCTAAAACTGTCCATGATTTAAGGCTAAAACAATGTATTTTCTGCTGAAGTGGCCATGTTTGACCAGCGTTGACCAGACACATGGAAGGCTCAGATCTTGAAGATGATAGCTCATCATCCATCCTTGTACATCAAGGATCATGCCCCAAGTCTTAGATTTCGCCTAGGTGTCTTGCAAGTACACGAACCTAGGAGCAATTACGAGATTTAGTCAAATCCTGTAATTTCTGATAAATTTTCAATTTTAATGCCAAAAATTACAAAACTCAATTCTTAGGCTAAAGAATGATAAATATACCTTGCATAAGCTGTTTTATGGAAAATATGGAATGAAATGGAGGCAAAATGGATGGTTATAGAGGCAAAAGTGTAGTTTATAGAGTAAAAAGGAAGCATAAAAATGTACTCAACAAATATTCTTCATACCCTTAAAGAGAACTTGGTCATGGCACATAATCGTATGAAGCAACAAGCAGATCAAGGTCACTCTGAACGTCAATTTGCAGAAGAGGATCAGGTGTTTCTGCGACTGCAACCATACAAGCAAACATCCCTCAAGGCCAAGCATTGTCAGAAGCTAGCGCCCAAATTTTATGGTCCTTATACAGTTCTCAAGCTTGTGGGACAAGTCGCATATCAATTAGCTCTGCCTAGTCAGTTGAAGCTACATCCTATTTTTCATGTTTCATGCTTAAAGAAGGTGATTGGAACTAGGTGCCAAATTCAAACCAACCTTCCAGAGTTAGTTGAAGAAGGATCCATTTGGCTACAACCAGAAGCAGTTTTGGACCAGTGTGAGCGTCGCCTGCATTAGAGAACCATCAAGGAAGTGATAGTCCAGTGGAAAGATATGACTCCAACAGATGCCACTTGGGAACCAGCTACCATTCTGCAGTAGTTTCCACATCTCAAGCCTTGAGGACAAGGCTATTTTTAAGGGGGTGGACATGTTAGGGTCCTAACCCACACATAGGTAGATCAATATATTCGGATGTAATAAAGGTCAATATTAATAAGGCCTTTCAATAAAATAGAATAAGGCGGATGTAAGAAGACCTAATAGAAGCTTTTTCTTCTAGAAGGATCTTCCTCTAGATGCTTCTCTTGATAGACATATTTAGTATAAATAAGGGTCAAGGGTATGAAAACCCTAGCTTGGAGATTATTGTAACAGAGCGTTGCTCAACTGGAGGTTTCCCCCTCAAAGAGGCCCATGAACATTGCTTTCTAAATCAAAGTGTTATTTTTATTGTTGTTCTTATATCATTTTTGTGTTATTGTGGAGATTATGCTGGTTATATTACTATTATTCTACCATTTTTAGCATTTTATTTATGTTCTACATATTTATTATATCTGGTATCTTGCAACTTCAGAATTGCAGAGTTGAAATTGAAGACTGCACTGTTCTTATTTAGCATATCATTCATTGAAAAGTTAAAGATAGACTTTGCCTTATATCTGTATTTATTTTCTTGCAGAGTCATAACACCATGAGTTTCACTTCCATACCCTTTTGAGTAACCATGATCAATAAAATTTATGCTTTAAACTAAAATTGATTAGTCACGATTTTATTTTTAGGGTGCACAAACTAGCCTAGGATTTAGTGCCTTGGAATAGGATCTTGTGAGTAAACTTCTCCAAGGAAATTACATCAACATATGTGTTTGAGCCAGGGAGATGATAAGTCCATTGTATAATTGGTAATATCAGGAGGCCCCGCTCACACTAGAGTTAATCATGAGGTCACACGAAGTTAGTTGAAGGGATAAACACTGGATACTCACCTAGCGTCAAAGATATTTATGTGGATTTATTCATATTTGGGGATCTTGCTAGTACCCATACCTCTGTGAGAGGTGGTTCTTTCAAGGTTTTGGGCTTTTCTACCCTGCCTATATGGTGATCCAGACTTACAAATGCTCGCCTGTGAATCAGTTATACAATGATTTATTAGTTTCTTGACTTAGGTATCTCATAGGTTACTTGCAGGGGTTATTCTGCTTGTATCCTGAGTCAAATAGGGGTCAAACAACACACAACCTTTATGGAGGATTACCTCTCCGAGAGATCTGACCGACTGGTTGTTAAGCCTACAAGGGCCCTTATAACTGATTATGTTACCTCTAGACTTTAGCAAGGAGTCTCAGGTCCCTCTTGGATGAGACATACCTTCTTTAGCGAGGGAGGCCACTCATCTACTTTAGCCCGTTTGCATGCATATTGGCCATTTGAATTTTTGGTATGCTCTTTGACTACTAGTTGGACTTAGGATATATTTTTATTCGTTGAAGAGTCATAAGTTCTCATGGAGTTGGACCAGCTTCCTCACAGGTCCCGTCGGTTGTTACAGT
The DNA here is from genome assembly GCA_900067695.1 of Picea abies. NCBI lineage: Eukaryota > Viridiplantae > Streptophyta > Pinopsida > Pinales > Pinaceae > Picea > Picea abies. The sequence continues at coordinate 17,408 of CBVK0102591183.1, forward strand.
TACCATCGATTTTTCGAGTTATAGCCTTTTAAAAGGTGTAGAGTTATCAAGAATGGTACACACACATCCACTTTTCAGACTTGTGGTTCCATAAGGATGACTATCGACTCTAGTCTTCAGAACATTGGGAGTTCTTTGACTCCCAATCCTACTATAGTTAATGGCACCCCTTCGACACCTGCATCCGCTACAGTTGCAGTGTTGAATGATTATACCGGTATTATGGCTCGACCTGTAGTTAATGCTTCATCTCTTACATCAAACCCTTTTGGGGGTTTCGGTCAGTCGTTGAGTTATAATGTTCATACCATCCCTATGGCTTCTATTCCATTTTATTATGGTATGCCTAACTTCACTTCACAGTTTTTGACTGTTATCCTAGCTGTTGGCCCTAACACTAGCTTTGGACTTGGGGGCACTACACCTCCTTACATTCCTTTCATGTTTGGTGGTTCTCATATACCCCAAGTGAATCCTAATGTGGGAAGTGTCCCTATTCTTAACCCTGGGTCTAACCCTTCTACAACTAGATGGAACAACCCAACTGGTGGACAAGTTCTCCTTATATCCCTATCCCCTTGGTGTTGATTCTGACCAATAATTTTGGTATGATGAATCCTCTTCAATCCTCTGGGTTCCCACTTGGAGGAGGTTAGTCTTACACTTTAGGCACTCCCCAACCTAGATCTAATCCAGTTGGGAGAAATTTTAACAACCCTCAGCTTGGATCTAATCCATCTGGTGTCAACTTTCATAACTCTTATTAGAACATTCCTGTTGGAATGATGCCCAATCCGTCTTTTATGAATCAACCCGGAGGAGGTTCTTTTAATCCCGGACAAGGTTTTGGTCCTTACTAGAATCCTGGATGGAATGTAGTTCCTAACACACAATCTTTTGCAGGAGGATGGGGCCAGGTGTCACAACCCCATATTCCCTTTCTGGCCACGCTTAATTTTCCATATTTGTCTAAACTAATGAATGCCCTGGTGAGTCATGATCCCACATGGCCCCGTGTCCCTACCAAAATTCTGTCAGACATTCCAAAGTTTGAGGGTAAGAATGGCAAGGACCCTGGTGACCACGTCACTATTTTTCACCTTTGGTGCTCATTGAATTCTTTGAATCATGATTCTATTAGATTACAATTGTTTCAACTCACTATCATTGGAGTCACATCGGAATGGTACATTGAGCTACCTAGGGGGACATATGGATCTTTTCATCAGTTGGTGCTAGCCTTTCTCAACCACTTTCAACTGCCCATTTGTTATGATGCTGGCCTTGAACTTTTGTTGAGTTTACGCCAGGGTACCGACACTCCAATATTGGACCATATCCAAAAATGGAATAGGAGAAGGTGGTTGGTTAAGACTCCTATACCCCAAGCATTTCTTCTAGAATGGTTCCTAAAGTCTTTACACTCTCCTATTTCAAAGGACGTTGCTACTTTAGGGGTATTCAGTGAGGAAGAAGCTATCTTTATAGCCCAACAACTTGATTTGATATATGGTCAGTTTGGGATGTTATACCACCTTCTTCCAAACACACCGCAGACAAATCATGATCCTAGACAGACTCCCAGACCTCATGCTGATGGCATTATAGGGTCCACCAATGTAAAGTCCACAGACTCAACAACGAAGTCTGCTGGAGGGATAGCCTCGTATGGATCCTCCAGACCCACCCAATCGACGGATGTACATTCCATGCAACCGTCGAAGAACCCAAATGGTGACCAATAACCAGATGGGAATAAAAGGAAAGGTCGAAATAATCGTAAGGGTGGGAAGAATAATAATAAACCCAAGGACAAAGATAATAATGGGAAATAGAATGATAATGTTGGAGAGGGAAAGAAATAGAAACATAAGGTGAAGTTTCCTTGTAAACTTTGTACCGATGACCGCCTTACACACTTATGCCCCAAACTTGCGGAGGCTGCGAGGCTTTTAAATCTACCGCCCGCTGTGCTAACGAACCCATTCCCAGACAACTAAAACTTAGCCTCGAGTTCTTCGAATGCTGAAATTGCATTCGGTGGAAAAAAAAACCCACCATCACAATATGGCAATCATGTTTGCATCAATATGGTCGACACAAAAATTGACATAGCCACCCGCTCTCGAGATTATAGCTCTTCAAAAGCTAGTACGAGCCTAAAATCTCCTCCTCCACCCCCAGAGACAAACTTATAGATCGAGAAACTAGAGCGACCATCTCGTATTACGAAAGGAGTACTCAAGCGCTCTACCCACAACCCTAATGCTAGAGCCGCCCATAACTACTCTATTGTTAAGGATCTGGGCCAAACCCCTTGTGCGATGTCGGCTTTGGAGGTACTCCAGACGTGTCTATCATAGAGGAATGCCTTACTCTCTACCTTAGGATCTCTAGAACCTTATGGCTCGAAAGTTATCAATTTTGATGTCATGGACATGAAGCCTCGCTTACCCTACTATGTGGCTTTTCAAATCCATGTGGAGTATTCCAAGTATACTATCAAATGAGAAGTCATTGATGAAGGTGCTGCCACTTACGTGATGTCCCTAGTCTATTGGAAAGCTATCAGTTCTCTGACCCTTTCCAAGTTGTCAAACAAGTTGACTGCATTTGATAGTCATTCCTTCCACCCTCATGGTATTCTCCCCGCCTTTCCGGTCTAGCTAGGTGGGAAGATGATAGAGGTGGAAGTAAAGGTAGTTGGTGCATCTCTCGATTATAACTTGTTACTAGGTTGCAATTGGACCTATGCTATGGCTACTGTCATATCATTCATTTTCCATATATTTTGTTTTCCTCATCAAGGGGAGATCGTGACGATCGACCAATTATCCTTTGCGTACTCTAGCCCTAATGCATCTGTTGGACCATTGATCCTTGTTATCGACAACTCTCAGTTGGTAACTGAGAATATTGATGTTGGAATGTATTCTTCCCTCATGGGTACTTTTGACTTCTTGACACCAATTCATCACGTTTATGCCATGTCTAGTAGGCCTACTTCAACTAGAAGGTCCATACCTTTCCGCACTTCCTATTTTAGTGATCCATGGACCCTACCTTCTTCAACTTCATCAGGTGAAGGACAGTTGCATGCTGGCATGGCTATGCCACTATCGACAACAAAGATTGCATATCAAGCCATTCTTGACTCCTCCATCGATCCCATTCCTGTTACCTCGCAGACGGACGAGGAGGATCCTGTTCTTAGGCCTGTATGGGTCACCTCATTATCTTGTTCACATGATTTCTTAGATGAGACTTTTACTTCAGACTAAGCCATCCTCAAAGCCATGAATGGTTCCGAGAGACCTTGGGATGACATGCATCATCAATCTTATTTTATCCCAAGTCTTGAAAGAATCGAGCAAGATGGTTTTAGATCTACCTTGAGTGAGATAGTCAGTCACGCCGTAGTTCCACTTGATACACACAACAATTATGTTGAAGGAAATATGGAGATTATTTCTTTTATCATCCCGATCGATATCTCTCGCACCCTTGGAAAGATTGAGAACATAAATATAGGTGCGGATTGTTCACCAGAATAGATTCTAATCTACACCAACCTCTTCAAAGAATTTTGATATGTATTTGCTTGGTCATATGAAGAGATTCCAGGGATTGACCCTCATATTTTCGAACATGAGATTAGTACTTATCTGGATGCTAAACTTATTCAACAATGTCTTAGAGCTGTTAATCCTAGAAAGGCCCCCACTATTAAGGCAGAGGTGGAGAAGTTACTTAATGTTGTCTTCATCTACCTAGTTCCCTTAACCGAATGGGTATCCAACCCCCTTCCTATGAATAAAAATCATGGAACCATCCGTGTGTGTATGGAATTTTGTGACCTGAAAAAGGCTTGTCCTAAAGATAACTTCCCCACGTCATTCATTGATCAGATTCTCGATGAGTATGCGGGAAGCGAAATATTTTCCTTTATGGATGGATTTTCAGGATATAACCAAATCCAGATCAAACCGGAGGACCAAAACAAGATGGTATTTATATGTCCTTGGGGTACTTTTGCATACCGAAAAATGCCTTTTGGCCTAAAAAACGCCGGACTAACCTTCCAACACGCCATGAATTTTGCTTTTCATGATCTCAAGCACATAGTCGAAGCTTACCTCGATGATCTTGCTGCTCACTCTTGCAAGAGAGTGGATTATGTTACACACCTTCGGATGGTTTTTGAAAGATGTCGTTACTATAGAATCCGGTTAAACGATCACAAATGCATCTTTTGCGTCAAGTATGGCTGTCTCTTAGGATTCCTAGTTTCTGAGATCGGGATCATGGTATATCCTCTTAAGGTTGAGGAAATACTTCAATTGCCTCCCCCGCGCACGATTATACAACTTCAAGGTTTACAGGGGAAAGCTAACTTTCTACATCGGTTTATAGTGAATTATGCCAATATCACTAAGGGCTTCACGGGCCTATTGAAGAAAGACACTCATTTTATCTGGGATGAGTGAGCCCAGGAGTCTTTCGATGCTTTAAAGAAATCCTTATTATCGGCCCCTCTACTGAAATCTCTTGATTACAGTAGAGATTACTTGTTGTATATTGCCACATCTGACAAGACGATTGGTACGGTTCTAGTTTAGGAGGATGATGAGCTCCATGAGCACGCCATCTACTATATTAGTCAAAATTTAGTCAGTCCTGAGTGTAATTATTCTCACGTTGAAAAGCTAGCTTTGGCTATCATTCACTCAGTCCAACGTTTACGACACTATATATTGCTTTGAAAAACTACTATGGTTGTCGATGTCAATCTGCTTCAATACATCCTCACTAGGAGTATCATAAGCGGAAAATATAATAAATGGATTTTCATCTTACAAGAATTTGATCTCGACTTTGCTTCGACCAAGTCCAAAAAATCACTAGTTTTTGCAGAGTTAATATATGATTTTCAACGATTAGATGAGGATGTTATCCATGTCGATTTGTTTGCAGATGAACACATTTTTCTTGTCTCATCATCCAACCCTTGGTATGGATACATTGTTTCATATCTTCAAACCTTGAAGTTCACTCAACATCTCTCACAAGATGATTAACGAAGTGTTATATACCAAGATAAAAAGTATACCATCGTCGGTGACACTCTATATCACCGAGGAATAGATAGTATCTTACGTCCCTTATTAACTCACGAGGAAGCCGAGTCAATCCTAAATGATTGCCACAAAGGGTTTTATGGTGGTCATCTATCTAGGCTTGTGACAACCCAAAAAATCTTGCAAGCCAGTTACTTCTAGCTCACCATCTTTAAAGATTGCATTGAAGTGGTTAAGAAGTGTCACCCTTGCCAGGTGTTCACTCAAAAAATTCACTCACACCCAACCCCCCTTCACCCAGTCATTACCATCGGTCCCTTCACTAAGTGGGGAGTAGATTTCATCGATTGCAACCCAAATTTGGCTGGGGGGCATCAACACATTATCGTGGCTATTGACTACTTTACCAAGTGGGCCAAATCCATGCCTACCATAAAATATGATGGAAATACTACAACCTTCTTCGTGTTCAACCAAATTATCGCTTGGTTCGGTATCCCAAGTGATATTGTCACTGATCATGGCAGTCACTTTCAGAATGAAATGATGGTAGAACTAGCATCCAAGCTGGGGTTTAGACATGGTCACTCATCTCCTTATTAACCCCAGGAAAATGGGTAAGTAGAGGCCGTTAACAAGTCTCTCAAGACCATTTTGCAAAAAACTATCAGCTGGAGTAATTCCGATTGGCACATCATGCTATATCCCATGCTTTAGGCATACCAAACCTCTGTCAAGACTGCCACCATTTTTTCCCCTTTTCAGTTACTACATGGTGTGGAGTCGATACTTCTTGTTGAATGTGAAATAATATTCTCTCAAGTTGGCAGTCAAGCTCCTACCCGACACTTTAGATTTAGAGCGCCGCCTCGTGTACCTAGAGAGTCTTGCTGAGCAACGTCGAGACGCCTTTACGGCTATCAAGGCAAACAAGAAACGTGTCAAGGTTCAATACGACAAGTCTGTCATTCCCCGGTTGTATGATGAGGGTGACTTGGTCCTCTTTTATGACCAAGCCAAAGAACCGCTAGGTGCAGGCAAGTTTAAACCCATGTGGCACAGTCCTTATATCGTGCGATGTGTTCTAGAAAAAGGAGCCTACGAGTTGGAAGATTATGAAAGGAATAAACTGGACAAGCCCAGAAATGGGCTTTACTTGAAAAGGTATTACACTTGAGCCCTAGGCTTGGGCAAAACCCTTTGTATATTAATGTAAATTTTGTGTATGTAAATATTTTTCCCCTTTCTCTTTTTGTCTTTGGCTTGCTTATCGAGTTTTCCCTTTTGGTTGGCATATGTCAATGAAGTCTTCGGTCTATCTAGGATTCATAGATGGAGCCAGTCGTCATACATGGAACTTGGCTTCTACCGCTTGGGTGATTTACTCGCTCGAGGGTCTGCTGGTGTATTCAGGTGGCCTATTCCTAGGGCCATCCATGAATAATGTGGCCGAATATAGAGCCGTCGTAGAACTTTTGCGTGATGCCATATCGCATGGTATTCACTCTCTAGAGGTTCAACTAGATTCTAAGTTAGTAGTATGTCTGTTGAATGGCCATTATCGTGTGCATGATCCTACGTTACTTCGTCAATTCCTACAGGTACGCCTTTTAGAACAACAATTTGATTTTATTACATATTTTCACATCCATAGAAGTTCTAATTATGTATCCGATGCCTACGCTAATTATGTTTTAGATTGGCATTTGTCACATTAATAAAGTAAGGAAAACCATTAAATCAATGTATAGATTGTAAGATATGATTAAAGCCGAAGATCCCTCTTTATATATTTCAAAAATATATGGTGTTTATATTACAAAATTGGGGCTAAAACCCTCAAAATACATATACAACCGATATACATATCCCATGACATCTACACCTATGGCACCAGATACGTATCATGATAGCAAACCACGGTGTTTGAGAGACGCCGAAAGAGTCGTACCCATGCTCTAAGTACACCAACAACCTGTTGCTACATGGCTTTAGGTATATCCTCTACCCGAACCATAGGAATCCTCTGTGTCAAATGAGACATGTTTCCCTGCACGTTCTGTAGGACTCTCTCCACTTCTCCTCCCATTGCCTCATCTCCCCGGTGCCTCCATGTATGTCGTAAGAATCCCTCTGGACATTGCGGACCCACATATGCAATCACAAGTATCTAGTTAATATTCAAACACCATCCAAAAATATTTTTGTTTCCTTAAATACAAAAATACAAAAAAAGGAATATGTAAATTTTTTTTACCTATGGCACCATAAGCGTCCCCTAGTGGAAGCGACATATCTGGGTCTCCTTTGAAATCAATCCCCACATAGGGATAGTCATCTAGAGCAATGATGTGTCTCAACCACCAAAAGAAAAAATAATCGTTGTAGGGTGTCGACACCCTACCTCCCCCCTGTCGTTTCATGACTTCGATCCACCGCGCCATAGCTGGATCATGTGGTCCCCTAGGAAGGATCTTCACTCTAGGTCCTAGACCTGGGACCCGCTAAAAAAAGAAGCTGCAAAGGATAGAGGCAAACCCAAAGTTTCTCTTACCCCCCTGCTTGCACTCTGTCAACAAACCTTTCATATTGGTCAACAGTGAGGTACACCGATCGTAGACAATAGGCCTCACACACTCCAGTGGGTAAAACATAAGTGGTCTCAATGCTTGATGTAGTGAGGCTGATCCTATGATCCTGGTAAGCACGAGAACAATAATCTTCAAGTTGAGGTTACCTATAGCCTGGATGGGGATTTGACTTCCCACCATGGGAGTCCCTGCAACATAGTGGGCCTCGATATACTCATCGACCTTCATCCCACTCCTTGCCTCACGTGACTTGAGGTACACAACCTCTCCTCGGTGTGAAAGTCTGGTCAAGAAGTAGATGTCCTCTACTTCGATCCTTAATGGTTATCCATCAAGGATAAATCTCTTGCTATCAGGATCCTAATAGCCCACCATCATCTCCAACAACCTCACTTGGGCCCTCATTCCTTTGAGAGCCCAAAACTTGTACAAACCACATCTTTTTAGAGCCACTTGAGCCACTGGATCTTGATCCACTACTGCATCCACCTCCTCATGCTCCCGCTCTCTCCATTCTAACACCATCCTACAAAAAACAAATCATTTTTGAGTTAGAAACCCTTCTTTTTTGCCATTTACATACGTATACACAATTTATCCACAAACAGTCATGGGTAGGGCCTGATATATGCCCCTTGTGGTTCACACAGGGGCGTATATCTAGTCATATACATGACCTATTCAGAGAAACCCGCGTATACCAAAAACTCCAAATTGCTCCCTAAAAAACTAACAAAATAGAACCTAATTCAAAAATGTAAACCATTGAATTTGAAGAGGATGGGATGAAGAGTTACCTGATCCAGACGATTCGTGATTCCGTTGCACTATTTGGGTAAAAATGAAAATGATACAGTAATTTTTTATTGTATTACTATTTATAAGCTATTTTTACCCACTTGATATAGTTTTACGCTATTGTTTTGCCTAACGGACTAATTCAAGAATGGTTTTAAGCTGGTATTTCTAGTTTTGACTCAATTTTCTTATAGATTTCAACGTCATATTTGGTTGTTCGTCTCCTTGGGAAAGTATATTCATAACCTAGCATATAGGATAGGTATCTATTATATCATTCGTTTTTGCATTATTCTTCGACTACCTCTTTTTACGCCTTAGGTACGAACTCGTTTATTGCGACGCATAAACCCCCATCTGCTATTAATAGCGTCGTTAATAAATGGTAGAGACTTACCAAACATGGGTACCCTAGTTCGAACATCTTTTTCATTCGGTTCCCATGCTGAGTTTTTCCTTAGGATCGGGAGTCCATTATAATTCAACACATGACTGCATGACGAGCCTCATTTCTCCTTCATGCACATGCGACCTTATTACCCATGGACTCCCAAAAATGAGTCTCAGTTAAGCTCTTTTCCGACTCGTCCAAAAACTGAAAAGATCACCGAGTGATTTGTCCCTTTCATGCTCGTTAAAGTTGGATTTGAAAGGTCACAAGTCTTAGTTAAGCTCTTTTCCTATTCGCTACCAAAAATTGAAAAGATTGCCGAGTGAACTTGTCTTTTTCACACTTGTAAATTGGATTTGAAAAGACGTCTATTTGGCACAAGTTTACCACTTTTTCACACCAAGTAGACTAAAATATATAAAAAAGGACATTTTTTGGCGTTAAGTTGTGATTGCATCTCATGCCCTCGCTTGCAGTATTGAGCCTTTAGCTAGTTCTCACTTTGTGTTATAAACCGTTGCCTAAGTAGTTTGCATCCTCAACCAAGCAGAGCCTTGTTTATATCCTTTGCAATTTGACACTCTATACTATGGAGGGAATGTCACCCCAAGTGTCCGTCTCCCGCATTCATTTCCTTGCATTAAGCATAGGTACGTTCCATTGCTGGAACTAGTTTTTCTTACTTGCGACACTCGTTCCCTCCTCTGTATCATAGCATTCATTTGTTATGAAAAAACAAAAAAATACGGGCAGGAAGGGAGTACTATATTGTAATTGGCAGTAGTCATGTCGCAGAAACATAGCACAAAGTTATTGAGTCCTTGTTTCATCATAATTTTGGGTTTAGCATGGACTTAGGAAGCTGATCTCGCTACAGAGCTTTCTCTGTCGACTAGTTACTCTTCCAGTCCCTATACAGAACATTATTGATGCCTCCTACATATAATTGTCACATCATTAAGTCTATGCTGCCGAAGTTCATCGTATGTCTCATGCTCTTTTTCAAAGGAAGTCTATCAACTTGTGTCGGCCACTCCTCAAAAATCTTGACTTTGCATATCGGCCATACCCTCAGTTTGTCTCAGAATCACATGATACTTTGGTCTTATCATACACCCTGACCCTACTTTCATCATTGGTAGGTCACCTTGAAGCCAACAATCGACATTTCATAATTGGTCATTGACTGGGTGGTTTCCCTTGTGTTCAACAACAAGACATCTATTCACACTTTGGGATTCATGCAGTGTCTTGGATTCCATTATCCTTATTGGTGGTTTCCTTGCCTTTGTCTATAGTTTTTCATCATTGGCTACTATTCATAGGGTCCTTTTCATGTACCGCTTGCATTTGGCACATGCAAAAGACACATAGGGTCATTGGTTTTTGAACATGTTCTTCATTTGATCTCCACCAAATAATGAAGCTCCTTCTTTGTTCCTCGTGCTGACTGATGAGAGATGCCTCAATTCTCTCCTTTCAGCGGGTCTCTTCCCATCGACTTCAACTCATTTATTCTGGATATGGGACCTAGAGTTTTATGAGTACCTTGAGGCTTGCAGTCATTAGTGGTAGGCTATCTCGCCATTAATAGATGGGAATAATCAATTTATCCTGATCAATGGATTTTTCAAGTGTTCGACATGTTACATGTATGAACTAACTGAGAGGGGGGGGTGAATCAGTTAGTGTAGATTATTAAGTTTTTCTCTTGTATTTAACTTTGAATCATTAATCTTAGTGGCAGTGAGTCTTTACTGTGAAATTCAGAATTATAAACATAAAGCAGATAACATAAAGAATAACAATCACACACAACAGTCACTCACAAGTATGAGACACAGATTTTTCAAGAGGAAACCCAACCAGGGAAAAAACCTCGTCTTCTTAAGATGTTAAGCAAGCTCCAACTACGTTACATCTCATCTTTTATGAGCACCAACTCATAGAGGCTACAACCTCTGATTGCCAACACCAACTGGCTGAGAGCACCAACTCCCACAGAATCCCAGCACCCACTGGGTGGAAGCACCGACTTCCTTTTTACTTCAGCACCAACTGAGTGAAGGCACCAACCTTCAGATTCTACAAGCACCCACTTGCAGAGAAAGAGACATACGTCTCCCTAGCACCACCCTACCACCCTTATTTGCCAAAATAAATATTGCTCAAATCAACTGGTTCATTTTGATATAGCTTGCTTACCCTTTCTGCTGATCTACTCTGCATTCTTCACTGTCTCTGATCTGCTGCTCTGCTTCACTGTCCTTTGCAACCCATTCTCAGCTTCTTCTCCTGTCACGCAGATTCTCCTATTCCTTTTCTCACATCCAGAGCTCTCTCTCTCTCACACATCAACTACCCTTCCATCTTGGTTCCAGCGCATTATATTGTTTTTCCACATGCAGAGGTTTTCCTTGCTTTTTTCAACTCCAACTGCATTTTCCCTTTCTTTCATTCTTTCTTCTGCTTTTCGCATGCCAACATTCTCCCTGATTTTCTGAACTGGCTCTTTGCATGCCTCCTCTACTCATGCCACATCATGCAATGCTGTGTTCCTCCTGTCTTAACTGCTAGTCTAATTTTAGACTGAAAGTCCTTCCACTGTCCAGAGTGATTAGAGAAACCCAACTGGCAAAAAATTCCAGACTTGTCAAAGTAGATGAAGGACCCCCGCAAAACCTTGGATTTAGAAATGTTAAGCTCCGTTGATTTTTCATTATATCCATTTGATGCTGGCCACACCAATCGCGTTGTGAATAGCATCATTCGTGCTTTCCTTAAAAAAAACGATTGGTAACCCAAGGGCGTTGTGAATGGCATTATTCATGTGTTTCTTAAAGGGAACAATTGGTAACTGTTGCTGCTAGTCATGGCCGTGGCTAAGGCATGCGTTTTTATCAGCAATGATCCCCATGGGCGAGGGCTGGACTGGAAGCCTCTGTTTCTGTTTCAATGGGGGCACTTGAATTGATTTGAGCTTTCCTTCAAACGTTTATTGCTCAAATGGGTTTATTCCCTCTTTTTCCTTGAAACATTTAAAATGGGTTTATTCCCTCCTTTTTCCTGAATAACCTAATGCGATGGGCACTTGGATAACCTAACGTAATGGGGGCTCCTCTTGTAGAGAAATTTGCTGAGTGGAACCCAATCTCAACATCCCCACTTGGATAACCTAACACAATGGGTCTCCTTTTGTAGAACAATTCGCTGAATGGAACCCAATCTCAACGTCCCCACTTGGATATTGCTCTGACATCATCTAAATGGAACCCAACCTCAACGTCCCCACTTGGATATTGGTCTGACATCATCTAGCTTCTTCTGCCAGTTCTCTTGTGCGTGCTCCATAACCAACCGATTGCCATCAATGACAACCTTGACAGTCTGCGTTATCTCTGCTATAGCCATATTTCCAACAATCTCCCCCTTTGGCATTGATGGCAATATGTCT
>CBVK0102591187.1:0-15260 GCA_900067695.1 Picea abies
CACACAGACTTTTCTTTTTAGTCTTATACTTATTTTCTTTATTATATTTCTTCATTGGAAATCTTTCTTCATCAGCTGAGTTCTGTTCTTTCCCTTTATAAGGACATTTAGCAGCAAAATGCCCCACCTTACCACAGTTAAAACACTTAAAAGGTAGTTTTCCGTTGTACTTCCCTGATCCAGTTTTTAACCTTCTTACAAATTTTGCCTCGATTTCATCCAGTTCAGACTTAGTACTCTTTTCTGCTTTAAATGAGGCTTCCCTAGATGAGTTTTGATCTGTGCTAATCCTCATTTCATAAGCGGTTAAAGTTCCTAGCAACTGATGAAGAGATAATGTCTTGAGTTCACTCATCTCCTCTATTGCCGAAACTTTAGGATTGAATCTTTTAGGTAGAGATCTCAAAATTTTCTGGACAAGAAGTGAGTCATCAATTGTTTCTCCTAAACCCCTCATGGCATTCACCATTTCATCAACTCTCAAAAAGAACTTACTTATGTTTTCATCTTCGTTCATTCTCAACTGTTCAAATCTCAGTCTATGAGTTTGTAACTTGGCATCTTTAACTTTCTCATTTCCCTCATAGCTACTTATCAGTTTTTCCCACATTTCTTTAGCAGTTTGAAGATTCATTACTTTCACAAATTATGATTCATCCAGACCACTGAGAATAGCATTCATAGCTTTTGCATTAAAGGTGAATTCTAATTTTTCATCTTTAGACAGAAACACAGTTGGTTTTGTATATCCTGTTTCTACTACTTCCCAAACATCTGCTCCCAGAGACATTAAGTATGTTCTCATCCTTACCTTCCAGAAGGAAAAATTTGTGCCATTAAAAATGGGTGCCTTGTTGGTTGAACCATCATGACTAGTCATGATTTCACTGCAGGATCTTCCTTACACTAAAGGAACCTTCTCTGATACCAATTGTTACAGGTATGAGCTAACTGAGAGGGGGGGGGGTTAATCAGTTAGTGTAGATTATTAAGTTTTTCTCTTGTTTTTAACTTTGAATCATTGATCTTAGTGGCAGTGAGTCTTTACTATGAAATTCAGAGTTATAAACATAAAGCAGATGACATAAAGAATAGCAATCACACACAACATTCACTCACAAGTTTGAGACACAGATTTTTCAAGAGGAAACCCAAGCAGGGAAAAAACCTCGTCTTCTTAAGATGTTAAGCAAGCTCCAACTGCATTACAACTCATCTTTTATGAGCACCAACTCATAGAGGCTACAACCTCTGATTGCCAGCACCAACTGGCTGAGAGCACCAACTCCCACAGAATCCCAACACCCACTGGGTGGAAGCACCGACTTCCTTTTTACTTCAGCACCAACTGAGTGAAGGCACCAACCTTTAGATTCTACAAGAACCCACTTGCAGAGAAAGAGACATACGTCTCCCTAGCACCACCCTACCACCCTAATTTACCAAAATAAATATTGCTCTAATTAACTAGTTCATTCTGATATAGCTTGCTTACCCTTTCTACTGATCTACTCTGTATTCTTCACTATTTCTGATCTGCTGCTCTGCCTCACTGTGCTCTGCAACCCATTCTCAGCTTCTTCTCCTGTGACGCAGATTCTCCTCCTCCTTTTCTCACATCCAGAGCTCTCTCTCGCTCTCACTTTTTAACAACAACAATTCATCTCTGTTCCAGCGCATTATATAGATTCACCACATGCAGAGGTTTTCCTTGTGTTTCGCAACTCCAACTGCAGTTTCCCTTTCTTTCCTTCTTTCTTCTGCTTTTCGCATGCCAACATTCTCCTTGATTTTCTGAATTGGCTCTTTGCATGCCTCCTCTACGCATGCCGCATCATGCAACACTTTGTTCTTCCTGTCTTAACTGCCAGTATAATTTTAGACTAAATGTCCTTCCACCATCCAGAGTGATTAGAGAAACCCAACTGGTAAAAACTTCCAGACTTGTCAAAGCAGATGAAGGACCCCCGCAAAACCCTGGATTTCGCAATGTTAAGCTCCATTGGTTGTGCATTATATCCATTTGATGATGGCCACACCAATCGCGTTGTGAGTGGCATTATTCGTGCTTTTCTTAGACAAAAAAAAGGATTGGTAACCTAAGGGCATTGTGAATGGCATCATTTGTGCGTTTCTTACCAAAAAACGATTGGTAACTGCTGCTGCTAATCATGGTCATGGCTAAGGGAGAGCTAGCGTGCCATAGACGTGTCCTTCTCGGTTTATAGACGTGTGCCAATTGGATCGCCTCTATTTTCGCCATTGCCTCTGCTCTGTTTCAATGGGGGCGCTTGGAACGACTGGAGCATTCCTTCAACCGTTTCAAAAGGGTTTCAAACGGGTTTATTCCCTCCTTTTTCCTTGAATAACTCGACCTCCCTTCAACCATTTCAAAATGGGTTTCCTCCCTTTTTTCTTGAATAACCAAACACAATGGGTCTCTTCTTTGTAGAACAAATCGCTAAGAGGAACCGAATCTCAACGTCCCCACTGGGATATTGCTCTGACATCATCTAGCTTCTTCTGCCGAGTTGAACCCAATCTCAACATCCCCACTTGGATATTTCTTTGCCATCATCTATCTTCTTCTGCCAGTTCTCTTGTGCGTGCTCCATAACCAACCAACTGATTGCCATCATGAATGAAAATAACCAAACCAGTCGATTTCCATCAATGACAACCTTGATAGTCTGCGTCATCTCTGCTATAGCCATATTTCCAGAAAGAGGTAGTGTGACATGTTTGGTGTGGATATGGGATGAGGAGAGGCCATACAGATGGATGTGGCGGAGGGAGAACGACAGGGTAAATGCAAATGGAAGAATTCGTGGGCTTAGAAGTGAATGAGCCAAGTGGAGGGAACACAGGGGCCGGGAAGAAACTGTGGTTGGCATGACACAGGGATATGACGTGGTGGCAAGGGATAGGTATGTGATGAGGCTTCGGGGTTTTGGGAATTCGAGATTCACGAGTTCAAGATGCATGAACTCCATGCCTCTGGGACCTTCGATTTCCCGATGTGCGATGAGCTCCTCCTCCTAAGGGCTAGCCCCTACCGGTTAAACATGATCCAAATGATCCGTCTCCACGTGACTGTAGCCAAACCCCCCATCGAAGTTTAGACATTCACAATGACACGGTGTTTGTGTTCATGGGATCCGCGATTCCATGATTTCCGATGGCTCATGGCTACTGACTTGTCAACGGTATTCTCCTCGTTGCAAAGTCTGCCATATGTCCTCCACGATTGATAGCCGTTCCCGCCCATCAAGAAATCGTGAATCGCGATTCTGAAATGCATAAAACTCTAGCTCCCGGGATCCCCGATATCCCAATTTCCGATGAGGCCCTCATGCGGAGCTTTCGCTGCTTCTCATGTCCATGATCAGGCTTGCTTGCTTGACTCGAGCCCCGAGAAAATTTCTTCTGTGTGCTGCGCTTGGGCACTTATCATGCATTCCTATAGACCTTTGTTCCCCGATACAACAATTGTTGCTAACACTATGGATTAAGAGTAGTGACGAGGTACTTCATTGGGTTAGGAAATTCAAGAGGAAGAGAGCTTGAGGAAATTTAGGATAGTTTTAGGAGAAATCCAATGGGCTGTGCAATATTGAGTTGTGAGGGGATTGAGAGAGAATCCTTATTTTGTGGATTCCTAGCCCCAACTCAGGGGTGAATTGTTGTCGAGACCTCGAACAAAAAGTCTATGGTTGGGTGGAACATTCTTCCTAGGCATCTGGTTGCACAAACATTTTATAAAATATAAGTGCTTAATTATTTTGTTGAATTGTTTATGAGTTCATTCTTGTGCATTCACTCTGTGAATGAGAATCATTTTCATAAGATGTTATAGATGTTTTATCATTCGCATAGATGTTTTTTTAGAATGATGTAGTTGCATATAACTATGAATATCACAAATTAGTTTAAAAAAATGTGTTTAAACGTAGATGGTAAGCCATAGTATTTTATTAGCAAAAAAAACTTTGCTTTTATGTGTTTTTCTGCAAGAAATGTTCCCTAGTTAAGATGGTGATTGTTACAAAATGGTATCAGACCTCAAGGTTCAACATTGAGCTGGTATGGTCTTGGAGCCAACATGAATTGAGTAGGTTCATGGTTGCAGATTTCGTTCTATGATGGTTTTGGGAAAAATGGTAGACATAAGTGAAATTCCCAAATTTACGAGCAAGTTAAGTACTTTAGAGTAGAGAAGAAGGTAATTCATGGCGTCGATCTGCAAGTTGCATAGTTGAATTTGGGCATGGAAATCGAATTCCTATGTACTCATGGAAACCATGAAGTTTTGTGATCAACGACCTAGATTTGTTTGATTGTGAAGATCCATGGTTGAGACTCAATCACAACATAATCCACATGAGAGATATTTATTGTTGGTCATGGTGAGTATCGTCAGAATTTGATGGTCAGAGTAGCCTCAAATGCCTGAAGTAGAGGCACTACGATGGGGAAGTCCTTGAGATACAAACTGAACCGTATATCAACAATAGATGGGAAGTAATCTTAGTCGTAGATCGAGGTGGGGTCCTACTTAAGAAAGGAAAAAAGGGTGAGTAGTGTCATGGTGATGTCATGTTGATGAGGAATGCCAACGTGATAGATAGTGTGTCCCATGGGATGATGCGTGTTGACAGTTTTTTTGTCGATGGGGTGAGAGTGGGCCTAGTTGGGGGAATTATCCCTTAGGTTTTGGCCTTAAGATACAGTCGTTGAATTTGGTGCAATGCATAGATCTGATTTGTTCATCAGGGGGGGTATTGATTGGATTAAGTTGCAACCCCTAAGGAGACGTACTCGGATGGGAAGAACTCCAAGAGAGAACAAGAGTCATTGATCATTTGGAGAGTAACCTCGGTTGATGATAGTCATTTGATCTAAAGTGGATAGACTCTAACGGGAGGAACTCTGAGGAATAATTTGGACCATTGATTGGAGTGTGGCCATGATGAAACGACAGTCGTTGATATGGCATGGGCTCCACATGCTCGAGTAAGAAGGGGTTCAAGAGTATGGATGTTAATTTTCAATTGAGTTAGTGACACCAACACTATTAGAGCCCTTATCTACTTGACTCCGAGGACTGTTAGATTCGATGAAAGGATTTCCAATTGAGTGGGCATGTCGGAGTGGTCCAAGCCACTAGAACAGGTAATTTCCGATGGGAGGGACTCTGAGAAATGAATGGGGTTTTTCAATTAGGAAAGCGATGAGATTTAATCTCATCCATATATATATGTGAGTCCGACTTTATTTCTTAGTGTAAGACAAAAAAGGAAGGAATTATCTGTCGCGCAAGTGAAGGCTTCGAAGTAATCAAAGTTGCTTATTGACTGACTTTGATTGTTGTGGTTAAGTTATATATTAAAAGTGGAAAGAAATGGAATATTTACAACCTAAATAATGATGTTGAAACAATTCCTCCAAGAGATTGTTGTGGTTAAGTTATATATTAAAAGTGGAAAGAAATGGAATATTTACAACCTAAATAATGATGTTGAAACAATTCCTCCAAGATCTCCTTTCCAACCCTCTAAATAACGATTCACATCCCTTTTCACCTTGGAATGCACTCATTATATAGGAGTTGGAGGCTTAACCACCATGAATTATTTTGGGAAATGGTTGAGGATTTTTCTCCATAAGATGAGATTAATTCTACTTAAGATGGGGCCATAAGATATGACTCAAACCTTTGGCCTCATCCTCTCAGAACGAACCCTTAAAATAAGGTGGATTAGTTGCAACTTCCTTTAACCACTTTAACACTCCCTCAGTATTGAGCACTAGGCCTTGACAATGCTCCCTATACATGGTCAGGGGATCACTGAAAAGATTTCACCACTCCCTATACATGAGCATGGGAGTGTTGACTTAAAAAAACTTCAAAATATCAAGGTAAAAGACATTGTTTTGACCTTCTTATCATGGGTTTTATCCTCCACAAAGACTAGGGTTTATGAAAAATGTTCTTCCATGGTGTCAAAGTTTGTGACACTTAATAAAGTGCATGTGACACTTAGTAAGGTGCATACGACACTTGATAAAGGGCATTTGACACTTGGAAAGATGCATACGAAACTTAAGTGTGACATTTAGGTGTGTAACAGATGCCCCCTGAAGTGTGAGGTCAAAGGAGAAATTGATGGCCAAAACACTTTAAAAAAAAATTGATGAAAGGGAACTGGAGTAGGAGAACATGGCAGAAGCTGTAAATAAACATCAAACAATATATATGTATCATCCTCGAGGAAGGAATACCTGTTCTTGGAATCAAATGACTCAAAGCATGGTCGTCGACCGATACATTATGTATTCATGAAAATAATAACTAAGTGCATGGCCATCAAACTTACAATGTGGATACATACCTCGATGACATGATCTGATCGTATCCATGAAATAATACAGAGTGAAGTTACTATATGAAAAAAACATATCGACGAACCAATACAAAGTGGATCTATGTGACAATATATACATCAGTGAGATTTCCAACTGGAATCTACTGCATACTCAAATGATCTCAACGCAGCTTGGGAAAAGCATATAGAAAAGTGAGCTCCCAACCTAGGGTCTTCATCATGATCCTGAAACAGTACAATTCTATCCATGTGAATAGATGTCTTGATGTTGAACATGGTAGAAACCACTTGATTACCGATCATTTAATGTATATTGTTAGCAAGTGCGAGGGAAATCACCAATGATGACCATGACTCCCAAGGTACCCTTGTACATTCTAGTGAATGGGAATAAAAGAACTAAAGTCGAACATTCATGGAATCATTTGATCATAAGTGAATGGTGTAAACCTATTGTCGAAGGCAATGAAACCTTACATTGAGGCATTCAGGCCCCAAGGTACTAACTAGTTTCTGAATCTAATTCTTGGATAATGTGTTGAAGTCAATAGGAACAAACTCATCGAAGGAGGGCCATGATGTTTCCCCCATCATCGACACCAAATTGACACGATAAAGTGATGCAAGATGATAGATAAAATGAGTATGGATTGACATGAGGATGAAAGTTGGTAATACAGTAGAATTCCTTTGATATTTATTTTTGTTTCTAGGCCTATGATTACCCTCTCTCCCTTCATATGAATAATATATCCCTCTTTGACAAAGGGTATCACTCTAATGCCACAGAGTAAATAAGTGCCCCATTTTTAAAAATAGGTACAATGAGGATTTGTGTCTAGGGTTTAGGGAAGCCTTGCTTGACTAGTAAATTGAAAAGCTTGTGTATGTGAGGGATGAGGACGGGCCTTCCTATTTTAAAAATTTCAATGTAAAAAAATTATTTACAAAATGTACAAGAACACCAAACAAATGTTCTCTGGTTAAAATTATTAAAAAAATGTAAAAGTTGAAGCCAATTTTACTATGCTAAAAATGTTAGACAAAATTTAAAAGGCCTCACTACAATATTGTGTGTCGTGGCTTCTGGGTTTGATTATATTTAGAATATCCATAGAAAGAACATCCACAGATTTCTATTGTGTCGCGGTGAGTGTGGATCGAACATGCCACCTTCAGATCTTTAGTTTGACGCTCTCACAGCACATATAGTTGTTTTTTTTGCTATAATAGGGTTTCTTTTGTTTTTCAGTCCTTCCAATCGAAGCCTTTGAAATCGAGGTTTTGAATTTCAGCCAGTGCTTTAAGATGACCAGTTTTTGCATCACTTAAGATTACCAGTTTTTACAATCACTTAAGGATGGTAAGAAATGGCTCTTGGAACAATAAAATAAAGCTTATTGACAAATTTTCTTAATTGATTTGTACTTTTTGGAAGTTATGAAAAAACCAGTGATTGATAAAACCTCTATAAATTAAATAAAATAAAGATTTTACTTTATTGTTAAGAATCTTAATATAAAAATTTATGACAATTTTTTTCCCTTAAAATGACATAAACTTTAAACTAAAAAATAATCAATACTTTGAAGGAAAAAAAACATCGTAAACACTCCTTATGTAAAGTTAACTTCCAATACTCAGATTTCAACCTATCTTCCAATAATTGTTACTGTAAAATATTCTGATCTTTTAACGTAAAAATCATGATAATAGAATTCCATCTTCTATATTCTCTCTAATGAGCAAGAACTTTCCCCAAACTTTCATATTCACTTCTAACAAAAAGAAATGCACTTACAAATTCTGTTTATATCACTTCCATATATTGAAAGGTTATCCCAATATCCTCTGACCTACTACAACGTTTTAGGATCATTCAAAGAATACATATATGAATTCGACTATATTTACTTTGACAATGAAGTTTTTTTTATGTACTGTGATTATTATATATAGTTTTAGATCTGCATGAGCTAAATCATTCAAATAGCATAAAGAGTATAGTACTCTCTTTCCATTAAAGGGATTTTGTACTCTTAAAAATTCCTATCATCCAGGACAGTTGTTTATCATAGAGTCATTATGTTATTCTATCTTAACCTTAGCTAGAATATATAGAACTCTTCTCATACTATCCAGTAAATTTCTAACGCTGTATCTAATGCCATCATCATGCCTCCCATTTTCTTTAAGTAATATCCCATAAAGTATTGTAATGTCCTTATGTTTTAGTTGAAACTGTTATAGTGCATACCTATGGGTGGATGAAAATGAAATTTCATAAGAATGAAATCTTAGTTGTGAATTTATACTAGACATTGATTGGTCATCTATTCTATTCATCCCCTATTTGTTTCACCTGAAAGCATGAATTAAATATTTTCTCTTTTTGTGTTCATTCAGGAGTGCACCACGTCCAAACAGACCATTACAAGTTATGATAGCAGGAGCGTATGATTTTCAAAATGTGAAATATTGAGCAGTTTCACCTGAAAGATGGAATTGAATACATGAATTCAGTGTTTTCTCTTTTGTGAAAAGTCAAATGATTAAATACCTTCACTGAGCTATTTTCATTATTGGGACATCCGTTGACTACTAACAAATTGTAAGAACAATCTTGGAATGTTTTTAGATAGAGATGGCACATGTTTTTCATTGATGGCGAAGATCAACATGATCCGATGGCAAAGATCATCACGATCAGTAGCATAGCGATAATGGCAAGATCAACAGTGTAAGCTCAGAAGGAGGAAAACAGTCAAAGAATGACAAAGGTTTTGTTTCAGAGTTTTGCAGATCAAGAAATCCAAAGGAAAGAGGTTCAAACTCACGATATGCGACATCGCGATAAGATATTGACCGTTGATTCAAGAAGGACACGTGGTGAAATCGCTATATTACTTGCACCATTGGTTCCATAGGACACATGGTGAAAGATCATCGTTTCCCTGACTGGAACATCAAAGGAGCTAAGTGCTCGTTTGATTGGTGAGTGGTCATATTTCAAGGTCACATCGTCAAAGGATTAAGGGAAGGAGCTAATGTCTAAGTTCCATCTCGGCATTTGCAACTTGGAGTATCGAGACTCTTCATCACAGGAATCATGATATGCGAGATCAGGAAAAGATCTTGACCGTCAGATCATTAAGGATTGTGGACCGTTGATCAGGTATGAAGAAGGCTCATGAAGTGGTGAAATCGCAATAAGATCTAGATTATTGATCCAAGAGGGGGATGCGACAATAGATCAGAGCACGAAAGAATACTCGAGATGTGAAATTGTGAAATGCATTTTCGAATAACGCTGTTTTCACAACCAATGGTTACATCTGCGGAAGATGGAGGAAGAAGATAGTGGTGTTAAGCCCCATCTCAGAGTCTCGGTGATCGCCACTTGGAGCATCAAGACCATTCATCACAGGAATCGCGATATGCGAGATAGAGATGAGATCTGGACCATTGGATCATTAGAGATCTCGACCGTCGATCAGGCTGAATGAGGTTTATAAGTTCATGAAATATGAAGTGCCTTTTGGCACAGCCTTTGATCACCGCCATTGGTCACGTGAGGGGAAGAAGCTAGTGGTGATAAGCTCCATCTTAGAGTCTCGGTGATCGCAACTTGGAGTGTCGAGATCCTTTATCAAAAGAATGGCGAGATGCGAGATCAGGAAATTCAAATTATTTTTAGCGCTCGATCACAACTAGTGGGCATATGAGATAAACGCAAAACCATGCCAATTTAATCCAACGGTGGAGGTGAATTTGAGTATGATCGGAGGTCTATTGTTGCACTTCACAGCTAATTAGTCAGTTACGATTCCGTTAGCAAAACAGATTCATGATGCGTGTGTGAATAAAAGGAGGCATGAAGTGACTGTGTAAGGTTGGTTTTTCTAACTGGAAAAATGTGATGAACGGTAAGAAGAGTAAAATTAAAGGTTGCAGAGCTTGACATAAAACTCAGAGATGAGTAACAGTTGTTGAATAGATAGAAGCAAGATCATAATTACATAATAACATGAAGCAGAGCAGAATTGCAGAACTGTTTTTGAAGCAGAGAAGAATTGCAGAAGAGAAAAGAAGGGGTAAGAATTGAGACACCTGTATTGTTTGTTTTTCAATCACTTATTCATAACTAGGGAGGCAGGGTGGTGCTAGGGAGGACTGTGGTCCTCTGATATTCGAGTTGGTGCTTGAATATTGGTAGTTGTAGCTTCCATCTAGTTGTGGCTAGAAAAACAGGGTGGTTCTTGGGAAAACACAGAGTTTTCTATATGCAAGTTGGTGCTTGTATAAGTGGAAGTAGGTGCTTCCATCCAGTCGGTGCTGGAACACTCAGGGAGTTGGTTCTTCTTTCTAGTGGGTGCTAGATAAACCAGAGAGTTGGTGCTGTCAAACAAGTTGGAGCTTGTAAAATAGAGGTAGTAGCCTCACTTTGAGTTGGTGCTCAAAGATAGATGATGTACACAACTTAAAAGACTGCCTATCATTTCAAAGAAGAAGAGGTTTTCTCCCTTTATGGGGTTTCCTCGTGAAAATTTGTCTCTGTGTATATATTATGTGTGATTGATGATCATTATTTATGGTGTTCATATGATGTATAATATTCATGGCCACTTGATGAAAGATTAAAAAAGATTTAATAGACTTAATATTGTTTAAGCACAGTAACAACTGTTTCACGCCCACCTCTCAGTTGTCTTAGTAATTTCAATAATTGGTATCAGAGCCGGTTCCTTTTATTTAAAGGTAGATCTGTAAGCTTAAACATGACAAGTCATGAAGGGACTTCAGCCAGTAAGCCTCCTCTGTTTGATGGAACAAATTTTGCCTTTTGGAACGTTAGAATGAGAACATACCTAATGGCCTTAGGTGTTGATGTTTGGGATGTAGTAGAGAGTGGATATACAAAGCCTGTTGTGGTGGCTTCCAAGGATGATAAGTTAGAATTTAACTTTAATGCAAAGGGAATGAATGCTATCTTGAATGGACTTTCAGAAGTCAAGTCTGTAAAGGTGATGCATCTTCAAACTCCCAAAGAAATGTGAGATAAACTTATTAGCATCTATGAAGGAAATGAGAAAGTAAAAGATGCCAAAATTCAAATATTTAGGTTGAAGTTTGAATGACTAAAGATGAATGAAGATGAAACAGTTAGCAAGTATTTTTTAAGAGTTGAAGAACTTGTGAATGCCATAAAGGGTCTTGGTGAGAAGTTTGAAGAATCAAATTTAGTATAGAAGATTTTAAGATCTATGCTTGATAAATTTAATCCAAAAGTCTCTGCAATAGAAGAACTAAATGATCTTAAAACTTTGTCCATTGATAAACTCATAGGAACTTTAACTGCATATGAAATGAGAATCAACAAAGATAAATCCATTACTAGAGAAACATATTTTAAAGTAGACAAGAATACTGATTCATATTTAGATGATATTGAGGAAAAATTTGTGAGAAGGTTAAAGGAAGGATCAGGAAAATCTCAGGGAAATCTTCCCTTCAAATGTTTTAACTGTGGTAAGATAGGTCATTTTGCATCTAAGTGTCCCCATCAGAAAAAGGACCAGAACTCTGATGATGAAAAGAAGTACAAATTCAAGAAATATAGTAAGAAGAAAGTTTGTGTGCAAATAATGACAATTCCTCAGAATACATAGATAGTGATTCATCATGTGAAGACAAAGTGAATGGTTTTATGCTTATGGCTATGGGATATCTTGATGATGAAAACATAGGAGGTGAAATGGATGATGAAGAAGTTGTGGTTTATATGGATGGTGAATTAATCAGTGCTTTGGAAGAAATTGACAGACTCAGATGTAAGAAGAGAAAACAAAAACGGTTGTTGATGCAGTCTAAAATGAATCATAAAAACCTGATGAAGACTTTGCTCTACTAAAAGTGGAGTTAGAAGAGACAAAGAAAATAGAAGACATTATGAAACAACGGTTATCAGAGAAGAAATCAAAGTGTGAAGCCTTAGAAGAAGTGGTAGTAAAAACCAAAAAAGAAATGAAGAAGTTTAAGGCATTGTATCACCAAAATCTATCTAGTATTAAAGCCTCAGAAGAATTAACTTCCATTCTAAGTCAACAAAGGAATCCAAAGTTGAAATCTGGCCTGGGCTATGAAAAAGGGTCAAGTAGTAATCATTCAGGTAATACAAAACCCATCAAGTTTGTCAAATCCTCAAACATTGACAACAATCACTCTGCAGAAACAAAGAAAGAAAATCAACCACTGAGAAGGAATGAAAGAAAAGGTACTAGAACTGAATCTTTAGATCAAAGAGATTATCGACATGAAAGAAGTCTACCTCCTCAAAGAAGATAGATTTTTTCAAGGTACAAAGGCTTTTTCTATGGTTATTGTTTTTTCTGCTTTAATTTTGGTCACAAAGCTATAAACTGTTCTATAAGATTTAGATATGAACAATCAAGATATTCAACGAATAACCATATTCCACAACAAAGATTGAGACAACCAAGCAACAAACAACCTCAGACTATAAATCATACGATGGTTGGGAAAAGGATGCACGTTAAGCATGACAATAGTTATGAGCATAACAATCGCTATGATCCTCTATTCAGTGAACCAAAATGTTACATCTGCCGTAATTATGGACATAAAGCTGCAGATTGTCGATTAACAAATTACAAGCCAGAGTTGATTCCCACTGCTGAAAATGTCAAGGTTTGGAAGAAGAAAGTAGATGACAAGTGTGGACTAGTGTTATTAGCCCAAAAACAAAATAATTCCTGGTATATTGACAGTGGATGTTCCAAACATATGACTGGAGACAAAAGTAAGTTTCTAACTTTAAGTGAAAACAAATCAGGGAATGTAACTTTTGGAAATGATGAACAAAGAAAAATAAAAGGTAAAGGAATGGTAAGCCTGAGTAATGGAAAAGGAAAAGCTCAAGATGTGCTGTTTGTAGATGGTCTGAAAAATAATCTACTAAGTGTCAGTTAAGTTTGTTACAAAGGATGTGAAGTTGTTTTTACTTCTAAAGACTGTAAAATAAAGTCTTTGAGTTTAGGACAACTGGTTGAAAAAGGGATAAGAACAAAAAACAAAACAATGTTTATGTGTTAACTGAAGAAAATAAAGAATGTCACTTAGGAAAATATGATGAAAGTTGGTTGTGGCATAGAAGAATTGGACACCTAAATTTAGATCATATAATCAAGCTCAGAAACAATGGGCCAGTAAAAGATCTTCCGAAGATATCAAAGCCATATGACTCTGTTTGTAAACTTTTCCAGATAGGAAAGCTTACTCGCACTCAGTTCAAATCTAAGAACGTTCCTTCAATAGAAAAACCTCTCCAGTTAGTACATATGGATTTATGTGGACCATAAAGAAAAGAATGCACATGAAAATAAAACTATTTTATGTTGATTATTCATGATTATTCTAGACTAACGTGGGTTTCCTTTTTGAAGGAAAAATCTGAAGCATTTAAAAAATTCAAAGTGTTTAAGGCTCTGACTGAGAATCAAACAGGAAAAAGATTGAAGGCGATAAGGTTTGATAGAGGAGGAGAGTTTAGTTCATGGAACTTCAGAGAGTTCTGTGATAAACATGGGATCAAATGAGAATACACTATTCCAAGAACTCCACAGCAAAATGGAGTTGTTGAGAGGCATAATAGATCAGTACAACAAATGGCAAGATCAATTGTGGATGAAAGGAACATATCTCAAACATATTGGGTAGAAGCAATTCATATAGCTGTTCATATCTTTAATAAAGCACATCTCAGACCACATAGTGACAAGACTCCTTATGAACTATAGTTTGGAAGACCTACTTCAATCAAACATTTTAAGGTCTTTGGGAGTAAGTGTTATATCAATAACAATGATGAAAATATTGGCAAATATGATGATAGGGCTGATGAAGGTATCTTCTTGGGATATGCTACAAACAGTAAATGGTACATATGTTACAATAAGAGGCGACATAAACTAGTTGATTGTATAGACATAAAGCTTGATGAAGAAGTCCCAGTCAGGAATGTAAACAGTGCTGAACCAAGCATAGAAGATATAGTTGAAGATGAAGATGAACAAGACCAAGGATAAGGAAGATAATCTGAATCAGATGAAGATATGAATACTCTGTTGGCAAATATTGAACAATACTCAGGCTAACACAAATCAAAAGAAAGAAGAAAAATCACCTCTCAGAATTGATAGAAAGAATCATCCTGGAAATCAGATATTTGGAGATATAAATAAAGGAGTTCAGAAAAGAAGGAAATTTTTATCTATGACTGAACCTAAAATTTTTGATGAAGCCAACCAACATGATGATTGGATTAGAGCAATGAATGAAGAGCTTGATCAGATTGAGAAGGACAATACCTGGGAGCTTGTCCGTAGACATGAAGATAAGAATGTAATAGGCTCCAAATGGGTGTTCAAAAATAAAATGAATGAAAAGGGACAAGTTGTTAGAAATAAAGCCAGATTGGTCTGTAAAGGAGTTTTACAAAGAGAGTTTTGACATGAACATCAAGAGAAAACAAAAAATAGGAGCTTCGGAGCTGAAACAACAAGGCTAGGTGAATTCTGGAGCATGTTGAAGTGTTTTAGGTCATATTTGGAGCTAGAAATTGAAGAGATAAGTTGTCAGGATTGAAGAGTGAACTTATGGGTGATTTGCACTATGTCAACAAGTGTTTGTTGTTGTTTTCATTGGTAGTGTTTCCTAGCAGTGAGCTCCTTTGAGTTCCCAACTGAGAGATTCCCTATTGCATATGCCAGAGAGACCTTGATAAATGAATGGGATGCCCTATGGATTGAGAGCAGTGACGAGGTACATTCATTACGTTAGGAAATTCAAGAGGAA
>CBVK0102591194.1:0-10808 GCA_900067695.1 Picea abies
TTATATAAAAAACGCTCCCGCTCCCAGAGATTTTTGAAAATATGCGCTTCCCGCTCCTGCTCCCCGCTCCCAACAACCTTGGTTGGATCTACCACAGGGCAGAAAAATACATAATGTCTTTCATGTTTAGTGTTTGAAGAGGGCCATCGGAAAGCATATCACTCCTATAGAGGAACTACCACCTATGGATGAAGAAGGACAGCTGGTACTAATACCAAAGGAAATACTTGAAGTCGAGGAGAGAAAGCTGAGGAAAAGAAGCATCAGAGAATATCTGGTCAAGTGGAAGAATCTATCTATGGAGGATGCCACTTGGGAAGGGGAGCAGTTGATCCAGGAGACAAGTTCAGAATTGCTTGTGGGCAAGCAATTTCTAGCAGGGAAGACTGTAATGTCCCCTACCTCTTGATGAAGAGGGTTGGAGAGACTTAGTAGTCTAGCTTTCCCCACTAGACTATAGTCTTAGGCATATTAGGGATAAAGTCAACCAGAAAACATAATATTCTAAAGTTAAGTTGACTTTGTGTGAAAAAGGATAACTCAACAAAAGAAAAGAAAAGATGAGTTAGGTTAAGAGTTAACCCTAGGGGTTAACTAACTCAATAGAGGAATAGACTGGAGCTATAAAGGAAAGGAAAGGATGCACTCCTTATTCATTCTAGATTATTATCTTATTTGCATTGGAGCTCTTGAGCACAATCAGTTTTTGAGGGTTTTGAGTCTAAAACCCTAGAGATCAACTCGGTGGTGAAAGATCCCACCTTTCTTGATCCAGGCTTGGTCCCGAGGGTGAAATAATCCTCCCACATCATTCTACAATGTTACAGGTTTGTTCTACAGGCAGATTTTAGGCTAGTGTGCAACCTAGGGGTTTTCCAGCTAGGGGGCGCACCATCTTGGAGAGATTGATTCGATCTGGAGAAAGGAGAAGGCATTTGGGCAAAGTAGCACCTGGGTTCTCTTCGTAGGGTCCCTGGCATCATTCTTGGTCTATTTCGGAGGAGATTATCCTTGCAGTTTATTTCTGGAGGCTTGGCACAAATTGGAGAAGAGAAGGGTGCATTGCAGAAAGAGGTTTTCAATGTTTGGTGGCTCAGATCTCCATAGATTGACTTGAGACTTCATCATTGTGGTAGCATTGGCCCTGTTATCGCACAGTTTGTAGCTAGGTCAAATGGCTAGAAGATAGAGGCCAAACTGGCGTAACAGGAACCTGCCCCACCCAATGTCACCACAATGGGGAGGT
Organism: Picea abies; assembly: GCA_900067695.1. Taxonomy (NCBI): domain Eukaryota; kingdom Viridiplantae; phylum Streptophyta; class Pinopsida; order Pinales; family Pinaceae; genus Picea; species Picea abies. The sequence goes on from CBVK0102591194.1 coordinate 1,247, forward strand.
TCTTTCTCTTTAGGGAGGTTAGGCTCAGGGGAGACGTCCCCGATAACTTGGGGTTTTGAAAAGGGTAAGGTATAAAGGTCAAAGTAAAAAATCCCTCCTCACAGGTTACCACCAAGATCAGATAGTCCGGCTAAACAGCCAATAATGAAGTGTAGGCCCAAATGAGAACACCTGCCCGGAACAAAGCAACAGCAAAACAATACATGCAGGCTATGATTCAATGGGTTAGTACTTCATATAACTATCTGATATCAATATATTAGCAATTATGACAACAGATATTGACAAGATCAATGTTTATCAATAATAGCAATGGAACAATATCAATTCATCAATAAATATCGAGATGATGTAGCAAACAATGTATCCAATCAATCCCTTACTCAATAAATGCTTCAAAACACCATCTGATTGCTTATCAACAGAAAATGTCGCGTCAAGATGGAATAACCAAGGATGACGTCAGCCTTATTAGGGTTAGTAGTTAGTTAGGGTTTCAAATTATAAGAGTTTTAAGAATTTGTTTGACCACTATCACTTCAACGTTGGGGACCTAAGATCAGTGCCTAAGGGTAAATGGAGTCAATTCAAGAGAGGACGCAAGGTTGAAGGGAAAAGGCTAAGGACTAGAGGGAAGGGTTCTAAAGTGCTGCAATGGCAAGGCTCCAGAAGCAAAACCCTAGGGGAAAAAGGCTCACTCTGGTGTTGCTTAAGCAAGGCCTCGTGCTCTTTCCTCCTTCCTTAGGTTAAACTTGGCAAAATGGCTAGCATAAAGGATAAATCAAGACACGAGAATGAGGTGAGGGAGAGTGTTGCAAAGGCAAGGCCCTATCACCAAACCCTAGAAGCAGGATGGCCCTAGGTGTAGATAACCTAGGCCTGGGACGTCTCCTCCTTCTTGACTTTTAAAATGCACGGCTAGCACAGGGGAAGAAGTGAAAAGAGTGTAGCAATGGCTAGGCTCTTCGTTCCTTCTTCAATGGCTGAGAATTTCTCTTTTAGGGGACATGAGACAACGACCTACTTGTGTGTTTGTCCCCTAGGGTTTTAAAATCAGCAAAATTTATAATAAATGCAAGAATATAAGACTACAACCATTCAATTAAGAAGTTTTGCAGAAAAAACACTTACATATCATGAAGAAATAGCATTGCAAACCCTAGTTGTAAACCTTCCTTCAAGAGAAATGCCAAAATTTGCCAAGAAAAGCCTTCCTTTAACAAGTGCGCCTCACTCAAAAGATGAAATACCCAACAACGGCGCAAAAATCAGATCTCACTAGGAGAGTGAGTTGTGTGTTATTCCCAAAATGAGGATAAAACTCCTCAATATAAACTGTATCAATGACCTTTAATTAATTTTAGGTCATAAAAATTAGCCGACGAGGCTTTAAACCAAAATCATACTGTTATTACATTAAATTGTCAAATTAAAACCCTAACTGAGTTGTAATAAAGGTAAAATCCCCTTCAAGGGAGGCGTTGGCCCATTTTAGGGCAAATGAGACATCTAGGAGCAAAACGTTAGCCCCCCAGGGGCTTCTCCAACATGCCACACGTGCCACTACTGCCCAGACTACCTCCAAGAATGACCATGAAGCTGGATGACGTCATGGTAAGGATGGGGGCGCTTTGAGCCTTCCAAGGCCAACATTCCACTGGAAAGGGGTCATTCCCCCTAGGCCGGGCTCTGCCAAAGTGCCTCTGGTGAAACGTCCTCTTCTTCTCCGGAGCAAAATCTTGGTCAAACACTGTCTCGTCTCTGCCCTTCTGACGGGGTCTCAGCAACCATCTGATAGGCTCTTCAACCCCATGGAGGTCTGAACTAATCATCTCCCCATGTGTACCGGTCCAAATGGTACCTGTCCGTCGGGCATGGTCCTGCAAATCAAAAACTACGCCCTCCATGGGCTCATTAGTCACAGGGATCATAGCAATGTTAATCACATTTCATCATTAATATTATCAAACATATGCCTAAAAACCCTGATATATCATTCAATAGCTCGAAGACGTTACAAAAACCTACAATACAAGGTTGAGAAAAAGGACAAGACACCTTATTGGGCTAGTATCCATAAGGAAAAGAAAGTTTCCAAGGGCTTTCATCCAGGCCATGTAAATGAGGTGATGTGGCTAAAGGATGTCCAGACATACGGGTAGAGTGAAAACCAGGGATGCATGATATTACCTGTGGGTGCCTTTGTAGAAGGCGAGTTGTACCCTTCATGGATGCAAATTTTTCCAAGCCCTTTCTTGCCTTTATTATTTTTTTTATTTGCTTTTCCTTCTTCTTTTTCTTTTTATTCAAGGGCTAACCAGAGGACACTGCCTTAGCGTGGTGACCAGAGCTGACAATGTTACCCACAAGTACTTTCACAGAGATGATAAGGCTGGCTCGTGATGAGACCCCCTTTCCCTTGGCCATGCAACCAAAGGTCACTACCCTGGCGTGGTAATTAGATGGTGGCAATGTCATGCTGTTAGGTACCCATGAACATAATAGGCTGGGTTGTGATGAGACCCCCTATCCTCTTGACTAGGTCTTGTTTGTTATTTTTTTCGGGTCCCTCTTGTTTCTTGCTGAGAGGCTTTTTATTGCCTTCTCGGGGATCCCTGGGCGAAGCATCTCGAGGTTTTATTTCTAGGCTTTTATCTTTTACCAATTGCTTTTACCTTTTGGGCCTTTAGCCCCTTCTTCCCACGAGATAAGGTGCAACCCCACAAATAGATCATCCTAATGCCCAGACAATGGGAATGAGACAGATGAGCGGGAGATAGGATGGAAAAGTGGTGGTATGATGGGAGCGGACAATGGCTCTTCAGAAATCCCCCAGTGGCAAACCAAAACCTATGGGTACGGGCTTGCTAGGGCACCCAGTCAATCTCCCCAAGCATGGTCAAGTGAGTTAATGTAAGATCCAAGCAATCGTCAGAGATAAAAGGAGTCAGATGCATATATCCAAAGGTTATAATGATCAAAAGTGACACGTACCATGATACCTGGACCAATTACCTCATGGAGCAAGAGCCTTTTCCGATACAAGACCAAGCCGATGGCGATGGATGTTGTTGCTGCTGACAAGACGAATCTGACGAAAGAAGAAAAGGATGGGCCCTCCAGGGCCATGCTCAGGTCAATCCTGCTCTCGGTACTCCATGTCTAGGACCTGTGGGCCTCGAGACATGATCTCCTAGTTATCCCTAGAAATCGGGGATAACAGGCCCAATCTACATTCTGGTAGATTTTGGTGGCATTTGGAGGCTCCTAGAGAGGAGAACGAATTCTCCTTGACTTAATCAAACCAGGAGGGCACAATCCAGTTTAGGGGTTGCCTAGTTGGAGAAGCAGAACTTCTCAGATCAGCTTGAGACTTGGTCCGAAGCTTTCTTTCAGCTCGATCTACATTTCAGGAGAGTTTGGAGGGATTTGGGGGTCAGAAAAGGGAGGGCCGAAACTTGAGGGTTTAGCAGCATTCAGAGCAGGGCACAACTCAGCTAGTTGGAGGGGTTTTGCAGAGTATTGACGGGGTCTTCTTATCTTCAGTGCGAGCTTGCTTGTTGGTGGCCTTGGATGGCATGGATCTCTTCTCAGGCAACCTTTGGGAACCACTTATCTTTGTATTGTCATTATTATTGTATTGGCTGGCAGCCCATTTTGATATTATTGGGGCTTTCTTCCATATCTGCAGATCTCTTGTATACGGGATCTTCTCACTATCTAAATAAAGGTCAGATCTGACATTGTTGGTTCTATACTGGTGTTCTTTATATCTCTTGTCTTGTTTATGATTATATGCTTCATATCTATTGCTCAATCAACATTAAGTAGTCCAAATGCACATCTTCATGAGTACACCTGCAAACACATAAACAAACATAGCAAACAATAAACAGTTAGTGTTCCGAGCAAAAAATTTGGCTCGGGAACATTACACCCGACTTACATTATTCATCATATTTCATCATCAGGATCCATTCCAAACAGCTTGTCCTTGGTTTCGTTGCATTCCGATGATTTCCGTAATTTTGGGTTATTATTGAGGATATTTTAATTAATTACACTGAAGGTGCTATTTGGAGCTTGTTTCTTGGAGGAACACCTTAGTGTAATAGCTCATTGGAACCGGAATGCAAATATCTACAAGATATGATGATAAAGAGTAACTTTCAGTGGCAGGAGAAGCTATAAGGGCGAATTAATCACTTTTTGGAGCAAAAGGGTCATTAAATTAATAAAATGATTTTATGAAGAAATATTAAAGATGAATTAAAAGTCACTTGAATGGAAAAAGAGGAAAGGGGGTATAAAAAGAGATAGGGGCTTATATTCTCTCATTATATTGATTGATATTTTGATGTCTGGCTTCTTGACTAGAAATCCCAAGGTACTAGGGGTTTTTGAGGGTTTTGACTAAATAAACCCTAAAGATCAGCAAGGAGGTGAAAGATCCCTCTGTTCCTAGTCCAAGCTTGGCCAAGGAGGTGAAATATTCCTCCTTCACCATTCTATTCAGCTACAGGTTTGGTTTCTACAGTGGACGAAGAGTCATTCCTCCCTCACCATTCTATTCAGCTACAGATTTGGTTTCTACAGTGGACGAAGAGTCGGGGCGTAGATCTGGATATTTCTGCAGAGAGGGCGCACTGTGGAGGAGAAAACAATTTGATTTGGCCAAGGAAAGATAGATCTGAAGCCAAGGTCATTCCAGGAGGGTTCTACAACACCCTAGCGCCTTTTGTCATCAGTCTTGGGGGGCTTTAAGCCTCATATCGATTTATTCTTGCATTGGGCGAATCTCTGAAGGAGGGCGCACTGTAATAGTGAATCCATTGAGTTTGAAAGGTCAGATCTCTCAGTAAATCTGAGATACTCTTCAGTGGTGTTTGGAAGTCCCCAATCTATAGATCTACAACATTATACAGGAGGTTGAGGGTCAGATTCCAAGAGGCCGAAATCTTGAGGGTTTCTGCAGTCTAGAGGGGCACAACTCTGCCAGGTTCAGTACCAGATCTAGAAGAAGGGAAAGAAATTGATCGTGTCTTCTTGCATGCAGTCATTGAGAGTCTAGGAAGGTTCCTTACTATCTCTTGCAGCACATGTTGGAGGAATCTTCAGTCACAACACTTGTATCTTTTATATTTCTCCCAGATCTGTGTATCTCTTGTTGGAGGTCAGCATATTTACGAAATAAAGGTCAAATCTGAAATTTGTGACTATCTTCTTGTGTACACTGTTAGCATCTTGTTATTGTTGTTTTGCTGTTCCAATTTCCATCATTATATGCTGTGAAAACTTGTTAATCCACTCCATGCGCAAATCTGAAGGATAACCTGCAAAACATTTGATAAATACAAAGAAAACAAACAAACTTAAAACACCAAGTTCCTAGCAATCTTGCTTGGGAACATTACAACCAAAAAAATCTCAAAGTCTTCAGTGCTTTTCTAGACACCATAAATCATCCAAGGAAAAAGAACATGTTAACTTATGGCTTGGAAAGTTGAATTTGAAAATGCTGTACATCTTGAGGAGATTGAGAACTCTCCCAAGATCCTTAGGATGTTATTGCAGAAAAGGTTAAATTAATAGGGTGAGGGAATTTACAAAGTGTACACAAACAATAACGGTTTCGCCCCACTGACAGATCTGCCTATATGCTCTCTAGAGAATCCAAAAGTAAAACCTAGAGGCAGCTGAAGAAATGAGATTTTACCTTCTATCTCTTTGGAAAATGCAGAGCACTCTAGAATTGCATAAAGTAGTTTTATAAAAGCAAGTATGAAAATTAGAAAAAATTTAATGCAAACACCTAACCTAGAGGTTATTCATACTAAGAAAGCAGCATATCCAATATTGCAAATAGTATAGAATATAGACAATGCTACCTGACAAAACCCTTCACCTAATAAATTCCTGGAGAGGTGGTTTTTTTGAATTTTCCTCTTAGAAAAGGGAAATTAATGCAATGACAAAATATAATGAGCAACCACAAAAAATCATTGGTGTATACTTACTGTGAAAAGCTTGTTAAGGGTACTGTCAGTTTGAACAAAATATGCCTCCAGAAGCATTTCGAGATCTTCAACATCATGACTTTTGGAAGTAGCAACGCTTGTGTTGGTACTACTAGATCGAGAAAATCTACTTTGCAAATTGCAAATTCTGGTAGAACCTCCTTGTGAATGGAAACTATAGCTGCCAGAATTTTGGGAAATATATCATAAGGGAGAATGGAGTAAATCAAGCATGCATTAGTATTCCTAATTTAAAACAATAACACAACAGAAATCTCCTTACCTTTCTTCTTCATCGTCTGATTTCCTTTTATTGGCACCTAAAGGAAAAGATGCCTCATCTACAGAAGTTGAGTGAACAGGAGAAGCAAATTCTTCAAGCTGATGCCTCATTAATTTATCGGTTAGATACATCTCACTCATATCTCTGTCATCATCCAGTAACTGCTCTAGCTCATCCCTTACCTTTCATACACACAATTAGAGTAAAATCTTTATAGCTTTCAGAAGCTAAACAGAATACAGAAAGTGACACAAAAAACAGAACTAGAAATAACTCGTTAAATGATAATATGAGATCCATACAGAGCAGTAAGTACAAAATTTAGCCATAAAAAATAGCGAGAGATGTAGCAAGAGAAGATAAGCACTAACTTTGCAACATTTCTTGATAAAGCATTGTAGAGCTCCTGATATAATGATTGAAAATATATTCCAGGAAAATTCTTAGTTTTATTTTCCATCCACTTAACACTTGATTATCCAATAAAACTAAGATAATGAAATGAAACGAAATTATATTAATCTCTACAAACAACGAAAGAAAGGCCAATGGGACTCAAGATTACAGTTGGAACTTGGTATAAATAACAAAAAGACCCTGTTATCCCCCATTTTTAGGGATAACTAAGGAGATTATGTCTCGAGGCCCACAGGTCCTAGACATGGAGTATCGAGAGCCAGATCGACTTGAGCATGGCCCTGGAGGGCCCATCTTTTCTTCCTTTCAGCGCCTCCACTTTGTCAGCAGCAGCAGCATCCATCACCTCGGCTTGGTCCTGTATCAGAGATGGTTCTTGCTCCATGAGGTAATGAGTCTGGGTATCATGGTATGTGTCACTCTGATCCTCAAAACCTTTGAATATGTGCATTTAATTCCTTTTGTTTCTAACAAATGCTTGGATCTTATACTTATCCACTTGACCATGTTTTGGGGGGAATGACAGGATGCCCTAGTAAGTCTGTGCCCATAGGTTTTGAGTTGCCACTGGGGGGATTTCTGAAAAGTCATCGTCCGCTCCCGTCATATTACCAATTTTTCATCTTACTTCCCACACATCCATCCCATTACATTTGTCCGGGCATTGGGTTGGCCAATCATTTAAGGGTTGCACCTTGCCTTGTGGGAAGAAGGGGCTAAAGGCCCATAAGGTAAAAGCAGCTGGCAAAAGATAAAAGCCTAAAAATAAAACATCGAGATGCTTCGCCCAAGGATCCCCAAGAAAGCAGTAAAAGTCTTCTCAGCAAGAAACAAGAGGGACCCATAAAAATAATAAAACAAGAACTAGTCAGAAGATAGGGGGTCTCATCACGAGCCAACCTATTATGTCCATTGGCATCTAGCGGTATGACACTACTAGCAGTTGGTTACCATGCCAGGGTAGTGGCTCTTGGTTGCATGGTCAAGAGAAAGGAGGTCTCATCACGAGCCAGCCTTCCCATTTCCGTGAAAGTACTTGTTGGTAACATTGCCACCACTGGTCACCACGCCAGGGCAGTGTCCCCTGATTAGATTCTTGAAAGAAAAAGCAATAAAAGAATGAAGAATAAAAGGCATGAATGGGCTTGGAAACATTTGCATCCAGGACAGGTGCAACTCGCCTTCTACAAAGGCACCCACAGGTAAGCCCTGCATTTCCCTGCTTTCACTGCACCCCTTGTCAAGACATCCCTTATCCACCTCACCCATTTACATGACTTGGATTTAATCTCTTCCGGAAACATCCCTTTTCTAGTGGACACTAGCCCAATAGGACGCCCTGCCACTTCCTCCAAACTTGCATTGCAGATTTGTATAATGTCTTTGAGCACTTGACTAGGGTAAAAGGGGTTTTATGCACATGTTTAATAATATTGATGATTAGATGTGATTGACATTGCTATGATCCCTGTGACTGATGATCCTATGGAGGGCGTATCTGTTGATGTGTAGGATCATACCCGGCGGACATGTACCACATTGGACAGGTACACATGGGGAGATGATTAGTTCAAACCTCCATGGGGTTGAAGATCCCACCAGATGGATGTTGAGACCCCAGCAAGAGGCAAAGACAGGACAGAGGGGTTTGCACCAGAGAAGAGGAGGACGTTCCATAGAGGCACCCTGGCAAAGCCTTACCTAGGGGGGTTGTACCCTTTTCATTGGAACATTGGCCTTGGAAGGCCCAGGATGTCATCCAGGAGGCTCATGATGTCATCCAGCTTTATGGACGTTTTGGGGAGACAGTCATGGCAACTTGGCACGTGTGGTAGATTGGAGAAGCCCAAGGAGGGCTAACATTTTTCTTCAGGAGACTACATTTTCCCTAGAAAGGGCTAACGTCACCCTAGAAGGGGCACGACGTCTTACTTTTGCTTGATTAGGGTTTAATTTATGACATTTAATGTAAAACATTATTATTTTTGTATTTTGGCCTTGTCGGCCTTTTGATGACCTAAATTTAAATTGAGGTCATTGGTATGGCTCATATTTTCATCATCTTTCACTCACACATTAGTGAGGTCTGAAATTTGCACCCTCTTCTAGGGTTTTGGATGAAATTTTGAGGCGCACTTGTTGAAGGAGACATTTTCTTGGCATTTCTCTTGGTGCAAGGTTTACAACTAGGGTTTTGCTACATGATTTATTGGTTTATGTAAGTGAATTTCTGCAACACTTCTTAATTGAATGGTTATAGTATTGTTTACTTGCATTTGTTATTATAATTTGCTAAATTAAACCCTAGGTGACAAGCACATTCTAAGGTCCTTGTCTCATGTCCCTACTAAGATTAAGAGCCATTTGATTTATTGAAGTAAGATAGAGCCTTTCCATGGCAACATTCTAACCATATTCTTCTAGCCTAGCCGTTTTTCATCTTGTATTTGAGCCAAGGAAGGAGAAAACGCACTAAGGACTAGGGTTTCTACACCTTAGTGAGTCGTTTTCCCTAGGGTTTTATTGATGTAGCCTTGCCATAACAACACTTCATCATTAAACCCTCTTGTCCTTAGCCATTTCATCTATCACTCAAGCTAGCCGATTTTATTCTTGCCATTGAGCTAAAGAAGGAGGAGAGAGCACTAAGGCCTAGGGTTTATACACCTTAGTGAGCCTTTCTCCCCTAGGGTTTCATTGTTGAAGACCTTGCTTTAGAAACACCTCAACATTTAACCTCTCGTCTTTGGCCATATCATTATCAGTTTGGCCATGTTATCCCCGATATCTAGGGATAACTAGGAGATCATGTCTCGAGGCCCACATGGTCCTAGACATGGAGTAC
>CBVK0102591227.1:0-14681 GCA_900067695.1 Picea abies
CCTATAAAGCACAATTCTAAACCAATATAACCTTTATCTGACTTGTAACTCCTGATGAGCTTAACTACCATAACCCCTAACTTATATATTCATTAACCTTTAACTCTTGTAACATTTATAATGGATAAACCCTATTCTCAAACCCCTATAAACCCTCACTACTATTACCTTAATTGGTATAAACCCTATAACCCTTAGAATACCTAAATTGAACAAATATGATCTCTAATCCTAAAACTCTAATCTATGATAACCCATGAACCATAACCCCTAACCAAAATAACCACTAGCCAATACAATCATTCTAACCCTTAATTTTTAATTATTATAACCCTTGATTGCTATAATTGATATTGCCCCCAAGCCACAAATTCTAAAACCCATTACCCATTTAACCTTTGTAACCATGAACCCATATAAACCATTATAATTGTTTTAACCACTAACCACATAAATCACAATCACACTTAACCCTTAACTCCTAAAAACCTCGACCCTCTAAATGTTATCTATATAAACCATGTTACGAATAACCCCAATAAATATTAACTTTTATCCAATATTAACCCATTTCCACTAACCCTAAGTGTTTAGCTATATCCACTAATAGTTATATACATAAACCCCACTAAACCTATATCACCCCAAACACTTAACCCTTATAACCCTTAAATTTTAAAACCCCAAACCATAATAACTCCTTACACATATTTCTTATAATCTCTTAACTCTTTTAACCCAGAAACCCTCCCACATCGTTAAGGCATGTGAATAGTCTATCCAGGTCAAATTTCAATGCATACAGATATAGTTTGAAAACATTTCAACATTGGCCCCATTCACATGTCATTGTTTCCCGCCTCTAGTATCTTGATGGTGTTGATTAAGAAATCAATGAAATAGAGGGATTTTTCATCACAACTATGACACAGATACATTGTATATACATTAATGTAGAACATGAAAGCAAAATGAAGAAAGACTGACGAAAGCCTAAAACTTGCGTCAACCAAATTGGGTACTTTGAAAGAAAATTAGGGTTTATGGTTTACATGATGAATTGATGATGGAAGAAAGTGGGTGTGTCACTCAAATTTGAGTCCAGAAACCCTCCCATATCATTAAGGCATGCCAATAGTCTATCCATGACAAATTTCAGTGCATACAGAAACTGTTTGAAAAAATTTCAGTGTTTCCATTCGCAGGTCCTTATTGCCGATGTCTAGTCCTCGTGCAATTTGCGTTCCTCGATCATCGTTCCTCATTCCTTGTTCCTTGACCATAGTGTAGTCCCCAAGATCCATTATTTTTGTACAAAATTACATACTAATGGCATAAAATGTCCCACACAAAGACCAAATTAATATCCGCTACATAAGTCTTTTGTCTTTTTTCAATGATTATGTAATGGATCTCAATTCTAATAAGATTCAAATAGGACCCTTAATTATTGCCATACCTAACCCCTATAAACATTAACCCCTAATCCCTATAAAGCACAATTCTAAACCAATGTAACCTTTATCTGACTTGTAACTCCTAATGAGCTTAACTACCATAACCCCTAATACAACATTTGGACATGAAGAGCACTGAAACAACATCAAAGCCTACCATAACATGTCCCTACAATCTCGAGAATACAAAGGTCATGGCTATGTCAATTGACATAGGTGAAAAGGAAGATGTGTCTAGTGACACCAAAATAACAGGAGAATCATTAGTAGAGAATTAAGTTATTTCCTTAACCATGGGTGACATAACACTATCATTCAATAGTAAAATTATTACATTTCATTGTTTGGCATCATGTGTACTGAGGGCTTGAGCCACCATATCTGCAAAGGAAACATACCAAGAATATTTGTATTATGAACATTAAGATATGGTACTATCCATTTTGAGGTTTGGCATAGAGATTTTTCTTATAGACTACACTACATTGCACCATAATATAAGCCCTACACTCCTTGAAAACCATGTAACACCATTCTCGCCATACCTAACCCTTAATTCTCATATAACTAGAGGATTTCTTAGAGGAAATAAATCATTTGATAGTGGATCATTGTAGCATTGGAAGATGGATAATCTAAGTTTTTTGTTACTATAACATAGAATCAAAACTAATAACTAAATCCAAAGGGAAGTATCCTCTCAAGTGAATGATGAGAAGGAAAATTACCCATCACACGGCTTGACCAATGTTACCACTGGTAAATGTAAAATTCAATGAAGGTATCCCATGACCATACTAAGTAAGTTGTTCTTAAATACAGGGAATGTATAGCCACTCAAAAAATTAAGTAGAAATGAAGAATGAACCTCAACACATCATATAAATGGGAATTGAGTGGAGGATAGAATTGCTAGCCAAGCAATTAACATATTTAAGAATAGAAAGAATTATTTGCATGGTACTATAAATATGGAAGCTAACCCATTGTTCAATACGGGAGTGGGGGAAGTTATCCACCCCAAAATATGGAAGCTAAGTCCAAGTCCCCGAGGGGACAAAGGTTGAATTTTAATTTGGTGGGAATATTCCATTAGAAAAATCGTTTCCTTTCTTAGATGTTATGGTAGATAGTTGACGACATTTAGAAGAATAAAATACAAGGCAATATTGGAAGAGCTCGAGGAAATTTCAAGAATGCTTCAACTTATCCCCTAAGTGAATAACAATTGACCAAACAATGACAAATACTAAAGGTTGATGAGACATATAAAATTTCAATGTTAGCCCCATTCACAGGTCCCTATTGTCGGTGTCTAGTCCTCGTGCAATTTTTGTTCCTCGTTCCTCGTTCCTTGACCATGGTGTAGTCCCCAGGATCCATTATTTTTGTACAAAATTACATACTAATGGCATAAAATTATCGACGGAATTTTTTCGTCGATAGTATAGCAAATTCGTCGCAACATTATTTGTGACGATATCAAATGATGCTTGGATTCATTTCATATTTGGCTTATCAGCTTGAAATCTCAATTTGATACTTTTCAAGCTAGCTGGACCTTCAGTCAAATACAAATATGAAACTTGGAATCATTAATTTCCATGATGAATTGATGATGGAAGAAAGTGGGTGTGTCACTCAAATTTAAGTCCAGAAACCCTCCCATATCATTAAGGCATGCCAATAGTCTGTCCATGACAAATTTAAGTGCATACAGAATCTGTTTGAAAAAATTTCAACATTGGCCCCATTCGCAGGTCCCTGTTGTCGGTGTCTAGTCCTCGTGCAATTTCCGTTCCTCGTTCCTCATTCATTGACCATGGTGTAGTCCCCAAGATCCATTATTGTTGTACAAAATTACATACTAATGGCACAAAATTATCGACGAACTTTTTTCGTCGATAGTATAACAAATTCGTCGCAACATTATTTACATTCGTCTCTCTTGCGACAATATCAAATGATTCTTGGATTCATTTAATATTTGGCTTATCAACTTGAAATCTCAATTTGATACTTTGCAAGCTAGATAGACATTCAGTCAAATACAAATATGAAACTTGGAATCATTAACATATCTACTAGAACATATGAAAATTAGGGTTTATGGTTTCCATGATTAATTGATGATGGAAGAAAGTGGGTGTGTCACTCAAATTTGAGTCTAGAAACCCTCCCATATAGTTAATGCATGCCAATAGTCTATCCATGAAAAATTTCAATGCATATAGAAATTGTTTGAAAAACTTCCAACGTTGGCCCCATTCACAGGTCCCTGTTGTCAGTGTCTAGTCCTCGTGCAATTTTCGTTCCTCGTTCCTCGTTCATTGACCATGGTGTAGTCCCCACGATCCATTAATTTTGTACAAAATTACATACTAATGGCATAAAATTATCGACGAATTTTTTTCGTCGATAGTATAGCAAATTCATCGCAATATTATTTACATTCGTCTCTCTTGCGACGATATCAAATGATGCTTGGATTCATTTAATATTTGGTTTATCAAACTGAAATCTCAATTTGATACTTTGCAAGCTAGTTGGACCTTCAGTCAAATACAAATATGAAACTTGGAATCATTAACATATCTACTAGAACATATGAAAATTATGGTTTATGGTTTCCATGATGAATTGATGATGGAAGAAAGTGGGTGTGTCAGTCAAATTTGAGTCCAGAAACCTTCCCATATTGTTAATGCATGCCAATAGTCTATCCATGACAAATTTCAGTGGATACAGAAACTGTTTGAAAAAATTTCAACGTTGGCCCCATTCGCAGGTCCCTGTTGTCGGTGTCTAGTCCTTGTGCAATTTTCGTTCCTCATTCCTCGTTCCTTGACCATGGTGTAGTCTCCAAGATCCATTATTTTTGTAAAAAATTACATACTAATGACATAAAATTATCGACGAACTTTTTTCGTCAATAGTATAACAAATTCGTCGCAAGATCATTTACATTCGTCTCTCTTGCGACGATATCAAATGATGTTTGGATTCATTTCATATTTGGTTTATCAACTTGAAATACCAATTTGATACTTTGAAAGCTAGTTGGACCTTCAGTCAAATACAAATATGAAACTTGGAATCATTAACATATCTACTAGAACATATGAAAATTAGGGTTTATGGTTTCCATGATGAATTGATGATGGAAGAAAGTGGGTGTGTCACTCAAATTTGAGTCTAGAAACCCTCCCATATCGTTAATACATGCCAATAGTCTATCCATGACAAATTTCAGTGCATACAGAAACTGTTTGAAAAAAATCCAACGTTGGCCCCATTCGCAAGTCCCTATTGTCGGTGTCTAGTCCTCGTGCAATTTTCGTTCCTCGTTCATTGTTCCTCATTCCTTGACCATGGTGTAGTCCCCAAGATCCATTATTTTTGTACAAAATTACATACTAACGGCATAAAATTATCGACGAACTTTTTTCGTCGATAGTATAGCAAATTCGTCGCAACATTATTTACATTCGTCTCTCTTGCGACGATATCAAATGATGCTTGGATTCATTTCATATTTGGTTTATCAACTTGAAATCTCATTTTGATACTTTGTAAGCTAATTGGACCTTCATTCAAATACAAATATGAAACTTGGAATCATTAACATATCTACTATAACATATGAAAATTAGGGTTTATGGTTTCCATGATGAATTGATGATGGAAGAAAGTGGGTGTATCACTCAAATTTGAGTCCAGAAACCTTCCCATATCGTTAATGCATGCCAATTGTCTATCCATGACAAATTTCAGTGCATACAGAAACTGTTTGAAAAAAATTCAACATTGGCCCCATTCACAGGTCCCTATTGTCGGTGTCTAGTCCTTGTGTAATTTTCGTTCCTCGTTCATTGTTCCTCGTTCCTAGTTCCTTGACCGTGGTGTAGTCCCCAAGATCAATTATTTTTGTACAAAATTACATACTATTGGCATAAAATTATCGATAAAAGTTTTTCGTCGATAGTATAGCAAATTCGTCGCAACATTATTTACATTCGTCCCTCTTGCAACGATATCAAACGATGCTTGGATTCATTTCATATTTGGTTTATCAACTTTTAATCTCAATTTGATACTTTGCAAGCTAGCTGGACCTTCAGTCAAATACAAATATGAAACTTGGAATCATTAACATATCTACTAAAACATATGAAAATTAGGGTTTATGGTTTTCATGATGAATTGATGATGGAAGAAAGTGGGTGTGTCACTCAAATTTGAGTCCAGAAACCCTCCCATATCATTAAGGCATGCCAATAGTCTATCCATGAAAAATTTCAATGCATACATAAACTGCTTGAAAAAATTTCAACTTTGGCCCCATTCGCAAGTCCGTGTTGTCGGTGTCTAGTCCTCGTGCAATTTTCGTTCCTCGTTCATTGTTCCTCATTTCATGACCATGGTGTAGTCCCTAAGATCCATTATCTTTGTACAAAATTACATATTAATGGCATAAAATTATTGATGAAATTTTTTCGTCGATAATATAGCAAATTCGTCGCAACATTATTTACATTCGTCTCTCTTGCAACAATATCAAATGATTCTTGGATTCATTTCATATTTGGTTTATCAAATTGAAATCTAAATTTGATACTTTGCAAGCTAGTTGGACCTTCAGTCAAATACAAATATGAAACTCGGAATCATTAACATATCTACTAGAACATATGAAAATTAGGGTTTATGGTTTCCATGATGAATTGATGATGGAAGAAAGTGGGTGTATCAGTCAAATTTTAGTCCAGAAACCCTCCCATATCATTAAGGCATGCCAATAGTCTATCCATGACAAATTTCAGTGCATACAGAAACTATTTGAAAAAAATTCAACGTTGGCCCCATTCGCAGGTCCCTATTGTTGGTGTCTAGTCCTCGTGCAATTTTTGTTCCTCATTCCTCGTTCCTCGTTCCTTGACCATGGTTTAGTCCCCAAGATCCATTATTTTTGTACAAAATTACATACTGATGGCATAAAATTATTGACAAACGTTTTTCGTCGTTAGTATAGCAAATTCGTCGCAACATTATTTACATTCGTCTCTCTTGCGACGATATCAAATGATGCTTCGATTCATTTCATATGTGGTTTATCAACTTGAAATCTCAATTTGTTACTTTGAAAGCTAGATGGACCTTCAGTCAAATACAAATATGAAACTTGGAATCATTAACGTATCTACTAAAACATATGAAAATTAGGGTTTATGGTTTCCATGATAAATTGATGATGGAAGAAAGTGGGTGTGTCACTCAAATTTGAGTCCAGAAACCCTCCCATATCGTTAAGGCATTCCAATAGTCTATCCATGACAAATTTCAGTGCATACAAAAACTGTTTGAAAAAATTTCAACGTTGGCCCCATTCACAGGTCCCTGTTGTCGGTGTCTAGTCCTCGTGCAATTTCCATTCCTCGTTCATCGTTCCTCTTTCCTTGACCATGGTGTAGTCCCCAAGATCCATTATTTTTGTACAAAATTACATACTAATGGCATAAAATTATCGACGAAATTTTTTCGTCGATAATATAGCAAATTTGTCGCAACATTATTTACATTCGTCTCTCTTGCGACGATATCAAATGATTCTTGAATTCATTTCATATTTGGTTTATCAACTTGAAATCTCAATTTGATACTTTGCAAGCTAGCTGGACCTTTAGTCAAATACAAATATGAAACTTGGAATCATTAACATATCTACTAGAACATATGAAAATTAGGGTTTATGGTTTCCATGATGAATTGACGATGGAAGAAAGTGGGTGTGCCACTCAAATTTGAGTTTAGAAACCCTCCCATATCATTAAAGCATGCCAATAGTCTATCCATGACAAATTTCAGTGCATACAGAAATTGTTTGAAAAAATTTCAACGTTGGCCCCATTCGCAAGTCCCTGTTATCGGTGTCTAGTCCCCGTGCAATTTTCGTTCCTTGTTCATCGTTCCTTGTTCCTTGTTCCTTGACCATGGTGTAGTCCCCAAAATCCATTATCTTTGTACAAAATTACATACTAATGGCATAAAATTATCGACGAACTTTTTTCGTCGATAATATAGCAAATTCGTCGCAACATTATTTACATTCGTCTCTCTTGCGATGATATCAAATGATGCTTGGATTCATTTCATATTTAGTTTATCAACTTGAAATATCAATTTGATACTTTGCAAGCTAGCTGGACCTTCAGTCAAATACAAATATGAAACTTGGAATCATTAACATATCTACTAGAACATATGAAAATTAGAGTTTATGGTTTCCATGATGAATTGATGATGGAAGAAAGTGGGTGTATCACTCAAATTTGAGTCCAGAAACCCTCCCATATCGTTAAGGCATGCCAATAGTCTATCCATGACAAATTTCAGTGCATACAAAAACTGTTTGAAATTTTTTTAATGTTGGCCCCATTCGCAGGTCCCTGTTGTCGGTGTCTAGTACTCGTGCAATTTTCGTTCCTCGTTCCTTGACCATGGTGTAGTCCCCAAGATCCATTATTTTTTTACAAAATTACATACTATTGGCATAAAATTATCGATGAACTTTTTTCGTCGATAGTATAGCAAATTCGTAGCAACATTATTTACATTCGTCTCTCTTGCGACGATATCAAATGATTCTTGGATTCATTTCATATTTGGTTTATCAACTTGAAATCTCAATTTGATACTTTTCAATCTAGCTTGACCTTCAGTCAAATACAAATATGAAACTTGGAATCATTAACATATCTACTAGAACATACAAAAATTAGGGTTTATGGTTTCCATGATGAATTGATGATGGAAGAAAGTGGGTGTGTCACTCAAATTTGAGTCCAGAAACCCTCCCATATCATTCAGGCATGCCAATAGTCTATCCATGACAAATTTTAGTGCATACAGAGACTGTTTGAAAAAGTTTCAACGTTGGCCCCATTCGTAGGTCCCTGTTGTCGGTGTCCAGTCCTCGTGCATTTTGTGTTCCTCATTCATCGTTCCTCGTTCCTTGACCATGGTGTAGTCCCCAATATCCATTATTTTTGTACAAAATTACATACTAATGGCATAAAATGTCCCATAGAAAGACCAAATTAATATCTGCTACATAAGTCTTTTGTCTTTTTTCAACGACTATGTAATGAATCTCAATTCTAAGAAGATTCAAATAAGTAACAATATTGATGAAATCTTATACGATCATGATGGTATAAAAAATGAAAGAGCTTCTCTTGGTTTCAAGAATAATTTATCCTCTACTGAACAAGACCAACCACATGAAGGTGGAATCTCACATGGCCCCTCCCCTCCCCCTCACATCACTCTCAATTGATCCCCAAAACCCAATCTATAAAATATAAAATAATCGAAAGCAACGTCCTATTAAGATTCATGCATAGAAACTACAAAAACAAAAATTAATGAAGGTACATGAAATTATGTGTTTCTAAATGATATTTTTAGTCTACCACGTATTTTACTATATTGACAACTATTTTCAAGTTTCAAATAATAATTAAACAACATGTAACCTAGGATATAAAAATGTCGCATAAAACTTAAAAACATGTAATTAACCCATGACATTAAAAGTAAATTATTTTAAGAGAATAATTCATACAAATTAAAATATTATATAGTCACATACCTAATCCAACCTCAACATCTGTGTAATCATCCTTATTCTCTATCTTGATCTTCTTCATCGAACTTGACATCTATATCATCATATGGTTTTGAAACGATGTTGAAAGGATCAATGATATCATCATCGTCATCAATGTCATTTTCGAGCATATTTTCATCGACATCATCATCAGGAATTGAAATATTGTCTCATATGCCTAGATCATGATCTTCCTTGTCTTCTTCATCTATCGACCCTCCATGATCTTCCAGCTCTGTCTAATATTCTGTCAAATCATCTTCTTGATCTTCAATATCATCTTCTTCCTGTAAATGAGTATACTTAATTGGCCTTCCTCTTGGATCATATCTAACAACAAATGACCAGTCCCTTTCACCTGGAACATTTGAGTAAAAGACCTGTTCACATTGGCTTGGAAAAACATAGCGATCATGTCCTCTTTCAAACATCGTTGTTTTAATCATTGGAAATCCATTGGCATGTTGAATAACAGTTCTTTCCTCATCACGTTCATGCATTCGTAACCTATACCATTTGACATTGAACAGAACTAATTTGAAGGAATTAAAGTCAGACTCAAGTATATTGTTTAAATACCCATAGTATCTATTTTTAGATTCTTGGGGATGTCTGTCACTACTTGAGGAAACATTAGTAACCTGGAATATTGTAGTTATCCCACTATCAGAATTTTTCCTTGTTTCATCCAATTGTTTGATGCGAAATTTATGACCATTGCACCACATAGACTTGTGGTGTTTCAATTGCAATATGTCAGATATGTAAAAGATGCATTGTCAATTAATAAATTAACATATATTTATATAACTTCGAAAGTATCTGAAAAATACAGTACACATGTAGTCACATTAGTATAATATAAAATAACTGAATAAAATGGGTGAAATTGCTTACCTTTCCATCTTTCAAACCATATGCTGTATCAATTTCACTCTACGTAACATTGGCATCTCTATTACGACGTGCTTCTCTAACCAATTCAGACAGTCGTTGCCATTATAACCTACCTCCATTGTGTTGTTTACATATTTCAATCCATACATTCATCCAATCAAGATTGTTTGCAATGTATAAATGCAGTGCATCCCACTCTAGAGAAACTGAATCAAAAAAACATAATTCACCAATATTAAATATTATTTATAACGTACAATATGTAAGTAATTATAAATATTTATAATTTATGAAATAAATTATATTAATATATTAATGAGTATGATCATATATACACAAAAACTAAACTTTATATGTATTAATCATATAAATTTTCACAAATATTAATATATTACCTCTCATTTTTTTCATTCTACCTTTCCCCAATAGATGCTCCTGATATTCAATTTTTTTGATGGAGTTCACATCCCAAATTCGATCCACTGCATGCATAGTTGGTGCTACTAATTTAGGAAGATACTGACTAATACACACCATGGATTTATATACCATATATCCCTCCACCATAGAACCCTCAGGACGTGCTCTTTGTCTAACCAACACCTTCAATGATTTCAAGTGCCTCTCCACCATCCACATTGACCTTGTGTGAACAGGTCCACAAATTTCAATCTCAAATTGGTGTATGAGGTAGTGTTCTTGTGCATTGAAAAATCTAGGAGGTATATACTTTTTCATTTCACACATTAGACGAGGAATTTCTCTCTTCCAATACTTTATATCTTCATGGATTTCTTTCAATGACAACCATCTACATGAGATCGTGACACAAGAAAATAACATGTTTCAACATAACATAATATAATATATTACATTACATTACAAGTAAAACATGTGTCATTAAGTACAACAATAATTTGAAAGAACATTTTGCATATAAATCACAACTAAGTCTTACCTCATGCATTTTCCAAGATCATATATAACTTGTTTGACGTTGTTGTCAAAGTCGTTTGGGAGAGATAGCGGTAGAACATACTGTAACAAAAAAATGAATCATTATTTGTTTTGACCAAAGTAGATAAGCAAAAATAAAAAAATAAAAATAAAAGATCTATAAGGCCAATATATATAAATATGTATACCAAAATTATTACCTTAATGAAGGTATGCCAATCATGTGTTTTTACCCCACCAAATTCACCTTTCTTCGTGATATTTTTTATGTTTGAAGAAAAACCCATGGGAAATTTAATTCTTTGAATGAACTCTTTTACATCATTGCTTTGTTGCTTTGTTAATAACCATGGAAGGTTATTTCAGTCTAGTACTTCATCTGATCTATTTAAATATCGGATCACACTTCACATTGCATGATTGGCTTCCTGAATGTCAGTACAAATTTTGACAATTTTTTCTTTGTCCCTCCTACCATCTATGATTCGCCATAACATTTCAGTCACATTCTTCCCGATATGCATTGTATCAAACAAATGAGTTATTTTTAGCTCCTCATAGTAGGGAAACCTCATGAATTGAGTGGGATAAGATTTCATTCCTCATGGAATCTCATTATTAATACCTTCATGATGATTGCGGTCTTCATGAAGCATAAAAGAAATCACAAAAATAATTATCAAATACGGTAAAATAAATTCAATGATTAAAATAAACATTTAAAACATTACATGAGCTACGATACATTATGAAATTGAGTATCTTGACAATTTCTATTATATTCCAACCTCCATAGGTGAGGTGTCATTCTTCGTGGTTTTAAACCAGTCTCTTCTTTTCCATTGAAAAAATGTTTGTCAGTAGTACGATACCTATGGTTCTTAGGAAGAAGGTTCCTATACTCATCAAACACCATCTTTCCTAAACATTTTGAATGATGATACTTCATCTTAGGGCCACAAACTAGACACACAAATTTACCCTTTGTTTGAAGACCTGCAACAAATGGATTAATGTCAATTATGCGATGAGATTATTTAAAAAGTAAACATGCGCCATGATAAAATTAAAATATTATATAGTATTAAAGTGAAATATTAGAATGCTTATACATACCACAAAAATGTGTTAGTCCAGGGGCATCATGAATTGTCCATAAAAGTATGCCACAAAATTTAAATTTCTTCTCCCCAATTGGTTTACATATGTCATACATTGTGATGCCAACCCATAACTTTAGTAGCTTGTTGATAAGAGGCTCGGTATATACATTCATATATTTAACCTGGTACTTATCTAATATTTGTTTGAAATTACACATAATTACTAAAGGAATGACATAATGTAATATATATAATTAAATAAATAAACAAAAGATATTATGCAAAAATTGAACCAAATGAAAATGTTAAATTCAAAAAATTAATGTAAAAAAATACCTGGAACAATCATTGTCAACATTATGTGCTCCCTCTTTATTGACATCCAAGGATGAATGTTATTGTTGATAACAAAAATAGGCCACACTGAGTAAATAGACCTAAGCTCTCCGAATGGATTAACACCGTCAGTTGCCAATGAAAGCCTAACATTACGAGGTTCATCTTTGAATTCTGCCCATTTTTCCTCAATTTCCCTAAATGCAGAACCATCGGCAGGCATTCGAAGAACACCATCTCCACTTATGTTACGTGCATGGTAATCTATAAATTGTGCTATGCTTTCACACCTAAACAATCACTGCAAACGTGGAATTATGGGAATATGACGAAGAACCTTTCGAGGCACCCTTTTGTTACTTGATCGGTTTGATATCTACTGATAAGACATTGCAGACATTCGGTTTTCGAAGCATGTTGTCCATAATATATAATATGGTCATTAGGACATGCATCTATAGTTTGATAATCAATTCCAATGTCTTTCATAATGGCATGCAAACCTCAATATGTGCGAGGTAAAATATTTGACGATGGTAACAAAAATTCACCTAATAATCTACAACATAACAAACAACTAGTTAATGTAAGAATATTAATCGTAAAAATTGCATTCTTATTTTACACAATAATTAACACTAAAAACAGATATAAAAAAATCAACATTTATGTATAGTATGAGATGAAACATATTACATACCTTAGTATCTGTGCCATACAAGTGTTCGACAAATTATTCATAACCTTTAAGTTCACCAGCAACAATGTAACAGAGAGAATATTTTCTCTTGATCCTTCATAAAGTCGTTTATTTTCCTTTTCTAATAGAGGTTCATCATAAATACCAACATTTTCCCCATCCTCATCCGACTGCGAAAACAAATCTTGGATCATTTGCTTTGTCCCATCATCTTCTTCCATGGGATCATTAACTTGATTTGTCCCATCATTTTCTTCCATGAGATCCTCATTTGCTTGGTCATAATGATGTTCCTCATCTTGTACAACATCATTTCTACTAATACTTGGTGCAATATTATGCGGAAAGTTAGAGGGAAACTCTAACTTTATAATTACAAACAATCATGCAAAATTAGTGTATACTATAACAAACATTCAAACAATATATATACATAATTTTATATAAAATTGACAAAATAAAAAAATATAATGAATATATAGTTAATTACCATGGGACGATATTCATTCGATCCGCCATCAATGTGACCATATTTCCTACAATGTTTTGGAGTTGTTGCTATTAAAATTCTCACGGGACGTCTGAGGCAACATTTTTTACCATCACCCTTTTCACCCACTTTAATTTTCCCCCCACCTCTAACAACATTCTGCGACATTTTTCCGCACAAAAATGCCCTTTTAGAACCGTCGTTGTTATAGCAAGTTTGTCGCAACATCTTTAAATCGTCAAATATTTATAGTCCAATTTTAGGCCACTATCGTCGCAATTGCGACGATATTGACCTAAACATATTTATTTTTCCACCTATTTATTTTAGGTCATTTTTGGTCATTTTAACAGTCAATTTTAAGGTTAGTTGATTCGTCTCTCTTGCAACAGACAAACTACAGTCGTCTCTCTTGCGACGAACATTGACCATAATATTTTATCCCTCCTATAAGAACAACCTGTAAAGAAGATATTTTAGGTTTTTCAACTATTGTAATTTAGGTTTTTCATGGGATTAAGTGAAATGAAACTGATTACATTCAATGCAACAATTTAATATTAAATGTAGCTAACTAAATAATATCTAGGAGAAAGTGGCAATGCAACCACTAGCAAGGAGAACAAACCACCATTGCCACCAAAAATGACCATGAATTGGACCCTCCAAAGTCCCGCTCAAAGTGAAATGAATTTATATATTTGTAAAAACTTTTTTATAAATATTTTTATTCACCAAATTTCATCTCATTTTTTAAATATCTCTATCAATAAAGGAAATATGGAGATTCCTTGTGCCTATTCTGACACCTTGAAGGTACAAGTTTTAGGGGATAGATAAAAGTGGTTTATATTTTGTCATTTTTTATGAATGATAGGTTTATGGGTGTCGAGTATTTTGTTATATTTTATTATAAACATGTTCATACAAAACATGTGTTTTTTTGGCTCCACAGTATGCTCACAGGAAATGCAATGAGCATTGGTCCCATCAAAAAGGAGGAGATTCCAAATGTGAATTGTGTTGTCAGGTTTCATGACTTTTTGTTTGGCCATGTTTTTATTCTTACTAT
>CBVK0102591229.1:3004-22157 GCA_900067695.1 Picea abies
CATTCTTCAGACTCATTACTTGTCCAATGTTTCTGACTGAGAAGAGGTTAGTTAGGGAATCGTACATCTTCTTAGATGAGTCAAAATGAGAGATGTAAGGTATCAAGTGGTCTTTTACAGAGTCCACTATGATACTCATAGTGTTAATGTCATTGTCCTTGAACTTCTTCATAACTGCAACGTTCTAAGGCTCCTTCTCTTTTCCTGCTTCAAACTAGGGTTCCATGATCTTGCCCTTTCACGATATCCAACACTTTATTCTTGGCAAGGATGAGGTCGATCCTTGTCTTTCATGCTCTGAAGTTAGAAGCCCCTTCTAACTTGTTTTCTGACTTCATAGAGTAAGTCATAATTGTTTGGACTTGGTCGACCTTTGACTTTGACTTGGTCAACCTTTGACTTTGACCAAAAACTCAAACTTGACGTCTTGGCTTGTTGAGAGTACCAGGAGGTGCACTAGGCTAGGGCGCACTAAGCTATCCAGGAATTAGGTCAAGCTCTTCACTTAAGGTGCCTTAACAAGAGGGTTAGGGTTTTGTTGCTGCAGCAAAACTTTGACTGCAACTGCAACTGTAACTGAGCAAATCCTCCCAATCTATCTTCTAGCAGTTAGACTGTCCGAAGATAGTGTGGGCCCATAACCTGTTAGAAAAATAGGTGTGCTCGTTTTACCATAGACGATATCTCAATATTGTCACCCAACCATAGGCATAAATGCCACCCCCAAGCACCTTAACCTTGACAGAGAGAATAATTTTGGAAGCAAACCCTAGAACCAATAGCCAATCAAGGTAGCGTACCTCTCTCCAGAGCTAGCGTGTCAAGCAGAAAGTCCAAACCATAACCAAGAGAAAGTCCAAGCCAAACCGAAATGCCAATTGCAGCAGCTGCAACTCCTCTCCAAACTTGCGCACCACTGGTCTTATGTAGTTGTGAGAGTGAGTGTGTCAAATCAGGTTAAACCCATAAATCCGTGTGCGCGCGAATCAGGTTAAACCCATAAATCCGTGTGCACGCGAATCTGTGGTCGAGTTCATGTGCGTGCCATAAATCGGATCTGCATCAAATTCGTGTTGATTCTGTTTCAGCATGTACATCTCACCTTCAAGTGAAGAATCCAGATTGAAAGTTTCATTTTCTTCAGCAAGTTTTGCAGTTATTCAATCTTGAGATTATATGAATGTATTTCATTGGTGCTATCAGACATACTAATTCTTCTCTTAATGAGTTCATGTTTTGTGAGCTGGTGAAAATTATTTGGCAAAAATTTTGGTTTAGTGAGAAGTAGCCCGCCAACTTGAGCGCATAAAGACTGCTAAAGAGGGCTTCATGTTTGGAAGTTCAAATACCATGTATGCATTACTTGAGTTGATATTGTAAAGGACACGGGTAAGCAAAATGTTCAGATTTGTACAGATTTTGCGTAGACAAAGAAGGAGCGAGCAATAAAAGAGCAGCAAAATTCACATTATTGAAGCCCTAAAAGGAGCGATCAATAAAAGAGCAGCCAAATCACATTATAAGCATTTCGAGTATTTTTGGGTAATAAATATTTTGTAACTCAAAGTATTTTTACTTTGAGGGGGGGTGATTTTCTTTTTGCAAGAGTTTCGAAGAAAAAAAATTTTGTAAAAGTGAATTGCCAGATTGCCAGATTGTAAAATTTTGAAAGATTTTTGGAAATTTGACTGGAGCCAAGTACAAAGCTCAGTCATTTTTTCCTTTTTTTTTAACGACTATACGAGGGTCAAGGCCAAGCCCCGATAGATCGTTTTTGATGTGATGTGTTTGATGTGTTGTTCATCTTCCTTGGCGTGATTATTTCTAGTGCGTACATTCACTACAGTCCAAATGTCGAAGTTAATTAATTTATTCTCCGACTCAGATAAACTTGAAGGCACAAAATCTTATAAAACATGGAAACGACTCATTGAAAGTACTCTTATTTACAATGAACTTTGGCATGATATCTGTAATGAAGATACTAAGCCCACTAAGCCGACAGATGCAGCGACATTAGCAAAATGGGAAGTTAAAAATGCCAAAGCATTAGCACTTATTAAAGCTTCAGTTAATGATGAAATGTATGTGCATATTGAAAATATGACTGATGCATGGTCTGCCTTGAAAGTGTATAAAGATTTATTTGATACTCAGCCTGAATCCAAGAAAGTTGATCTTCAATTAAAGTTGCTTCAACAAAAATTGATTGAAGGCGGTGATGTCCATGAATATATTTCCAGACTTAAAAACATTAAGCAGGAAATATTAAATGCGGGTTTTCAAGCAGTGGATGATAGTTTTATGACTACAATCTTAATAGCTGGATTGCCTTCTTCTTATACACATTTTTTAGAGACTTTACAAGTCACTGGTAAGTTAGACAAACTTACATTTGATGAATTAAGTGAACTATTGTCTCAACATAATAAAACTTTTGGAAAGAAAAACAAAGTTGGCGAAGATGTTTTTCTCTCAGAAGCAAGCACAAGTAAGCCTTCCAGTGACAGTCATAGCAACAGAGGAAGAGGAAATTTTGTACAAAGTCGTGGAAGAGGCCAACATAGAGACAATAGTCAAGGCAGAGGAAATAGTCAAGGCAGAGGCAACAGTCAAGGAAGAGGGTATTTTCAAGGAAGAGGAAACAATCAAAGCAAAGGATATTTTCAAGGAAGAGGAAATAGTCAAGGTAGAGGTTCTTTTCAAGGCAACAATCAAGGCAGAGGACAGACTCCGTCCAGAAATCAAAGCAGGGGCAAAGGACAAAATTTTGGAGGACAGAATTTTGGCAAAGGGAGAGACTTCAGTCAAATTGTTTGCAGAAGGTGTAACAAAGTCGATCATTATGCAGAAGATTGTCGCACTTCCATTGACAAAATCGCCAAGTTTCAACAAAACACAGCACAATTTGCTAATGATCGACAGGATGATGATTCAGAATATGTGTTTACCTCATCTTCAACATTACAGATTTCAAATGACTTTCAAAGTGATTATGAAGATGCTTGGATTTTAGATTCAAGGGCATCTCAACACATGACTTTCAGACGTGACTTCTTTTGGGATTTTAAAGAATGTCATCTTAATCCTGTTTTTCTTGCAGATCATACTCAACATACTCCTTATGGAAAAGGAGTCGTTAAAGTTTATTTACCTGATATTGGAGAACGACTAATTTCAAATGTATGGTATGTACCCACTTTCAAAAAGAATTTGTTGTCTTTAGTCACAATTCGACAAGCAGGACATCAAGTCATTATGGAAGATGGCCTGGTGAAGATAAATTCAGTTAAACAAAATATGAAAACAGTGATGACAGGATATGAAGACGGAAAACTGTTAAGGATGAAAGGAACAGTTATTCCAAGACATTCAGACTTTGCAGGATCAGTCAGTTCAGGTATCTCTCCTATCAGGTTGTGGCATGTGCGATATGGACATCTCAACTTTGAAAGTCTGTCTCAATTGCAAAAACAAGGGATGGTTAAGGGACTTCCCACTTTCAAAAAAGATAGTTCAAGATGTGAAGCATGCATTTATGGCGAACAGAGTCGAGAAAGTTTTTCAACAAGTTCATGGCGTGCAAATCGACGGTTGCAACTAGTTCACAGTGATGTTTGTGGACCCCTTGAAACTTCTTTCGGTGGTTGCAAATATTTTTTACTCTTTGTTGATGATTTCAGTAGAATATCTTGGGTTTACTTCTTGAAACAAAAGTCAGAAGTATTCGACAAATTTAAGATCTTTCGACAACTTGTTGAAAATGAAGTTAAAGAAAAGATCGGTACACTCAGGACCGATAATGGCGGAGAATTCACTTCAAATGAATTCAACACTTATTGCACAGAAAATGGAATAAGAAGACAACTTACTAATTTCTACACTCCTCAGCAAAATGGAGTCGCAGAACGAATGAATCGCACTTTGTTAGGAATGGCGAGATCTATGTTGAGTTTTAAAAGGTTAAGTTCTAAGTATTGGGCAGAAGCTATCCATACAGCTATATACTTAAGGAATAGATCTCCAACTGCTTCTTTGGATGGAATCACACCTTATGAAGCATGGTTTGGTTTCAAACCACGAGTTAAACATCTTAGAGTTTTTGGGTCAGTATGTTATGCTTTAGTTCCGAAAGAAAAGCGAACTAAGCTTGACTCAAGAAGTTTGAAATGCACAATGATTGGGTATTCTGATGAGAAGAAAGGGTATCGACTTTTGTCCGATGGAAAATTTATTGTGAGCAGGGATGTCATCTTTGATGAAAATGAAAGTAAAAGTGCTGACGAAATAGAAAGTCTTCTTCAAAAGTTAGAAGCTAAAGAAAATCAAAGAAAAGGAAAAGTTCAACGTTCGCCAAATTAACTTAATTGGTATGAACTTGATTTTCCTTAATCTGAAGATGTTTCATCCAGTCCGGTTACTTCGACAACATCTGGTTCTTCCAGCAGTTCATTTGAATCTCCTAGCAGCGGCAGTTCTTCAGACAATGATTCTCCACCTCCAAACTCTTCAACTGATCGACGAACATCAGTCTACATTAATCCAATTTATAATAATGGTAATTCAGATCCCCAAACCAGTGAACATCAACTACCAAAGTGGGCAGTTCAACTTTTGAAAGATGTAAGGCCTGATGAGCAAAATAAAACAGGAACAAGGGGATCACACAACAATGAAGGGAATTTTGCCTTAGTAGTGAATGATTTTACTGAACCTTCCACCTACAAAGAAGCAGTCAAACATAAAGAATGGCAACAGGCTATGGTTGAGGAATATCAAGCAGTCATTGATAACAACACTTGGAAACTTGTTGATTGTCCTACAAGTGTTAAACCCATCGGATGCAAATGGGTTTACAGAATTAAATACAACCAACATGGCGAAATTGACAAGTATAAAGCATGACTTGTCGCTAAAGGTTTTGTGCAGCAGGAAGGCATTGATTATGAGGAAACTTTTGCTCCCACAGCTAAATGGAATACCATACGCTTAACACTTGCCTTGGCCGCTCAGAAAGGTTGGAAAATTCATCAAATGGATGTAAAAAGTGCTTTTCTCAACGGAGATTTACAGGAAGATGTGTATATGCAGCAACCACCCGGTTTTGAAATTGCAGGGCAGGAACATAAAGTCTGCAAATTAATTAAGGCTTTATATGGGTTAAAGCAAGCTCCTCGAGCTTGGTATACCAAAATGGATGAATACCTTAGGAAGGTTGGTTTTCATCGCAGTGAATCTGATGATATGTTGTATATCTGTCAACAGGGTTCTTATCTGGTGATTCTTATTATGTTTGTAGATGATTTGCTCATTACAGGCAACAGTGATGATCATATTGCACAGGTGAAAAAGGAGTTACATGCAGGTTTTAAGATGACAGATTTGGGACTTCTTCACTACTATCTTGGTGTTGAAGTATTCCAACGTCCCCATCATATTTTCATTTCTCAGCGTAAGTATGCGGCAGAACTTCTTCAGCGGTTTGGCATGCAGGATTGTAAACCATCTCTTACCCCTATGGAACAAAACTTGAAACTTTCAAAATTTGAAGGGGGGGAATTGGTAGACAGCACTCTTTATCGACAGTTGATTGGCAGCTTGATTTATTTGACAAACACTCGCCCAGATCTATCTTATGCAGTCAGTATTCTTTCTCGGTTTATGCAACAACCCCGAGACAGTCACTGGAATGCAGCCAAAAGAGTTCTTCGATATATCCAAGGAACAAAAGATTTTGGTCTTCTTTACAAAAAGACTAAAAATTTTGTACTTGGTGGATTTTCAGATGTTGATTTTGCAGGGAGTATTGATGATCGCGCATCAACATCAGGTTATTTAATGAACATGGGTTCAGCAGCAGTATCTTGGAATTGTAAGAAACAAGCTACAATTGCTACTTCTACAGCAGAAGCAGAATACATCTCAGCATGGGAAGCAACATGTGAAATTGTTTGGTTACGCAGGATTTTACAGGACTTGGGCATTTCTCAAGCAGAAGCTACATCATTATTCATTGACAGCCAGTCAGCCATTAAGCTTGCCAAGAATCCAGTTTTTCATTCAAAGACAAAGCACGTGGACACCAAGTATCATCATATCAGATCGCTTATTGCAAAGGATGTCATCAAGCCAATTTATTGTCCTTCAGAAGATCAGATCTCCGACATTTTCACGAAACCTCTTGGCAGAATAAAATTTACTAAGTTCAGGGATGAACTTGGTATCTGTTGTAATGTACTTTTGGATCATAGGGGGGAATGTTAGATAATCCAAAATACAATTATCATAGCTTATAAAGTTAGAATAAAAAGATTATTAATTTAGAATATTAAATTAATAATCTAGAATATTTGTTAAATAAATGTAGAACTTTAGAGATACATTATTGTTGTAAAAGATATGACTCTAGAAAAGTGTCGTATCTTAGGCTCTAAATTAGGAGATTTGTTTTAAGATGGTTAAGATAGCATTTATTGTAAATGGACACTTGTTTATTTAATAAGTGATCCATATCTTGAGTTTGTTAGGACTTTGAGCTTATATATAGCTCATTGCAAGAGTATTGGGTAGTTGGATGTAAACTCTTGCAATGTCTCTTATGTAATTTATTTTCCTATTAATAAAATTGTGTGTCTGAGGACACTTCGGCCATTAAGCTCTAGCACCCTCTTATTTATAGTCCTCCAAGTGACCTAACTGGGCCGACTTCTACTTCTAGAGGCTAATAACTCAATAATAAATATTCTCTTGAGCCGACTTGTCTCCTAGGGTTATTAGCCAACATTTTAGGGTTTCTCTTGCTTCCTGAAATATTCTAGTCTCGTCAGGGTTACATGTAGAGGTTAATACCTCGCGCAACTACCATAATATCAACAATAAGTATATTACAACTTTATAACTATTATTTAACTATTATATAATAATTATATAATATTACAAATTAATAACTATGTGATATAATATTATCATTATTATATAATATAATAATAACAATACATTATTAATATATAATGGAAGCACACATTATTATTGATATATAATAATAAAGAAAAAATAATAAATAAATGATAACTGATATCATACAATAAATAACAAAAGTACTAATAATATAAAATATTGCATATTGAGTATTTCAAAGACATTGAACATATCCTGAGACGATCTCACCAAGATCTTAACTAAGTTGAGGTGTACATATGGTTAAATATTGTCAAATAGAAACATAACATTTAATCATCCGTGACTTTTATATGTCCAACTCAACTATTATGGTTGACTTAATTCTTTGAAATTCTATTGGTTATTGAATTTCCAACTCAACAAACATGGTTTTTCTGATAAGGCCCAATTTTGGAGCAAATTTTCCTCTAATGGAAGAAACAAAGAGCATGAAGACCCTACATCACCAAAAGCATTGATTATCATTAAGGATATCACCACTACCATGGGCTTGGTGGGAGGCAAACTATTTGAAACATTATTTGAAGCATAGAAACCGGCACCTCCACCCCTGCTCTGCCCAATGAAGCCAAAAGTGAAGAATATTACGATGAATTTAGAGTGAACCACATGGTCCGAAGGCCACAACTACACAACACCACTGCCAAAACAAAGTTCTTTCCATGTTCGGATATGATACATTGGCTTGTCCATAGGGCTAACACCTAGGATAGACACATCTAGAATGATACGAGAAAACGTATCGGCTCATACGCACCAAATGTTGTTGCAACCATCTACAAGTTGTCAAGTCCTCAAGTGATGTTGACCTAGGAATTGGTACAACAAATTATGGCTAAGAAAGTGTAGAAATTTAGAAACTCTACCCAATCTGAAATTTCCACCTCACTTCAATGAGGTTACAGATTTATCATGTAAAACTTTCAGCCTTGGAACTGAATTGAAATATTCAGAAACACACTTGCAAATATCTCAAATTTCTCCACCACTAGTCTAAAGCAAGTTCAAGTTGATAAACACCACAAAATACTTCAAATTTGTCCTCCACTAGTCTAAGGCAAGTTCAAGTAGATAAACACCGCAAAACACCTCAACACACATCTTTGACAAATAGCAAAGGATCAAAAGTCATTGATCTAAATTACCAAATTTGCAAACAATGCAAAAAAACACATAGCAATGAACAATTTCCCATTTTTGCATCTCCTTCACAAATTTGATGAAGCAAAGAATTAGTGTCTAGGAAACCCTTGATTTCTTTAGAAGAAAGCCTAGTGTCACATAGGATGGCCTTTGCACAAATAAGGCAAGTTGGGTACAAAAAGGATCAAATTGGGTTTACAGGAACAACCATAAATGTTTCTGTAGATTTGGATCGATTTCAAGACGTAGTGCCTAGAAGTCTATTAGACTCAATGGCAATTGCAGTCATTCCAAAAAGAAAATTGGAATAAAAAAATGCTTATATGTCTAGGAATGTTTGACCAAAAAATGTTATGACTTCTCTTCATGACTTATGTCACACTTTGCTCTATCAGAAAGAACGTGTTGTTATCAATAATGAATGGGAAGAAACATTAAACCAAATCATTCAAAAGCACATTGATCAACTATCAAACATAGAATTGTTAGATTCTGTTAATGACGATGATGAGCTTGAACAAAAATATAAAACAATAATACATGGTTATTCTCAAGCTCATCTAGTTGATGAATTGGAGAAAATGATCATACAAATTTCCCCTCCTGAAGGATTCAAACCATTAGGAATTTGCCAAGACATTTTCTCTAAAGACCTAAATTTTCCAACCCTATTCTATGGATCTAGTCAACCTAAAGATGTTGTCAAGCATTTGTATTACATCAAATAACACAATGGGACCTTTTAAATGTCGCAAATGACTTTGGAACACATGTTACTAACAATCTCTTTAAATCAATTAGGATTCTTATAAACCATGTTCCAGGCACTACTTAGGTATCTATTCTCAAACGAGAGCTTCAAGGAAAACATTTTCTTGCTAAAGATGTGAAGTACAAAAGAAACCTTGAGAAAGTATTAATATTGTCAATTGCATTCTGATGTCTTAAAATCATACATAAATCACCTGATTATTTTAAAAGCATAAGAAAAGATGTTTTTGAAATGATAAGACAACTTGGTCCTCCTACATTCTTCATCACATTCACTTATGTGGAACATCTTTGGGACCCCTTATGCAATGCATTACAAGAGACTAGAAACAAGTGTATAGATAGATATACATGATGAAATCATTTATAAAGAAAATATTGATTCATTGATGATGAGGCATCCTCTGAGTTGTAATCGCTACTATAGACATTGGATATATCTTTCCAAAATTTGATTTCAAATAATAGTGAGATATTTTGAGAGTTAATAGGGACACCCCCCTGTGACTGGAAGAACCCTAGTCCAAGCAGAGGAGTAATTGCAATGACCTTGGGCTAATTACTCATAGTTGTTTCCTAGGTTTGCCCAGAGCAAATCTGAGAGATAATAGGACCACATAATGCTTAAGAAATCATCAATTTACACAAGATACAACCTTTCCAAAATGGCAAATTCATTCCATTTCCTAAGCTCACCAACACTGCAGAAAGATCATTAGAAGAAAAGGAAGAAGTAGTTGTTGGAGCTGCCCAGCATTAATGCAAAAGCCATTCGAAATTATATTGAAGACCTGGTGACTACTAAAATCTTTTTACTTAATTATGCTCCTCTGGATGAACATCTTTATGAAAGCCTTGGGCACCAATTCAATATTGTAAAATCTACTAATGATAACATTGTGTTTCTCAAGGCCTTCGACTTACAATCAACCTATGCTAGAATTGAGGAGTATGTGAATAGCCAAAAGCAAAATTGAAGGGTAATATAACTCCCCATTTTGTTTTTGTACAAATATATGTAATAGAACATTGTAAAATGACCTTTTCTTTAGGAAGGAACTTAGAGCAGATATTTGAATCTGCACTTAAGTTCCAATTTTGCAAGCATAATAAAACATTGCGTGATTGTAGTGAATCATTAATGTCTCTCTCATTTTGTTGTTGTTATTCATGGCTGAACTGTGAGTGTATTAACTTGTGAATGGTTTCATTTGGAAAATGTTTGCAATTTATGTTTGCCTAACTCTATATTGAAATATACATATGATAAATTTAATTTATATTGTGTTTGGTAATTCAATTGGTTCAAATATGCCTACGATTGGAATGGTTTCTGGTTCTTCATAGTTGTGTTATATTTCAATGCTCCAAGCTCAATAATTTTTTAATTGTTATCTCACTCTTTCTTTTGCATTTGCATATCCCAACATAAATAAATTAAAATACAAAAAAATTAATTGAATAGAAATTCCAAAACACAAAATATATTTGTTAACTAGCACAATGAGCTAGAGGATTTACCATTAATGGGTGTGAACCCATATTTGAAGGTTTAAATCTGGTAAATCTCTTGAATGTTGATGAGGGACATGTTCCCCCGACAACACATCTATCCCCATGCATGTTATAAATATGGGTGCCCTCCGACGAGAATTCTCACTAAGTACAAACTATGATTGGGTGTGATCACTATTGATCTATGATCAAATCTCATTCTTGTCAACCCCTGGATTTTCTCCCTTGAAAATCCTGAGGGTTAAGAACCAGCATAATTTATTTGGCTGGCATTCAGATATTTTTCCCAAAGATAGCTTGGCATGAGCCAAGGTTGGTTCCAATATGAGTACATGTAGGATTGGTTTAGTAGTGTTCTTTGTTTCGGAGACATAAGTTTGCACAGGTTTTCATGGATAGAGAGAGATGTCTATTTTTAGCATATTCCCTCCTTTTTAGGAGACAAAGATCGGAGGTCTAAATGGCAGTTTTGATCACATATTCAGAGTCCTTGCGAGATCATGATTCCAATGAGCCTTTTCCAGACAACATGCGACCAATTCACTATTTTTAGCAGTTGGAGTTCCATGCCTCAGATAACGATTCTGATTACGTATTCGGATTCCCCACTAAAAATCGAATCCAATGAGTATATTTTCATTGACATGCGACGAGATTCTTTTTTTAGCAGCGTCTATTTTTAGACATGTTATATTTGGCAGGGTTCTCGTCGTGCCCTTGGATATATTTGGACTTTTCCTATTTTTTAGGTCGGACTACTATTTTTAGCATGCCTATATTCAACAAGTGTGATCGCCAAGCAGGGTGACAAGTGGCTGGTCCAAATCCGACATTTGGCAGCTTCAGAGTGTGACATGTGGTACATACATGCATGAGGATATTAAGCATTGTGGTTGAGTTATTAAAGCACAAGCATTAGTTGAGTGTGAGTTGGCACACATCAAAAGTAATTTGAGTTGACTGAAGATAAACTTTCCCTTTCTTATACTTAACTCTTTTTTTCCTCACCTTTATCCCTATTTTTCCTCTTATATTCCTATTCCCTAGCGTTAATTCCCTATTTTTCCTCATAAATCCCTATTTTCTAGCACGTTATCCCTATTTTTTAGTGTTAATTCCTATTTCCTAGTGCATATCCTCTCCTAAACTCTTATATCATGCGCTAAAGTTCTTATTTCCTAGCGCATTACTCCCATTTCCTTTATATATATTCCTTGTTCTCCCCTTCTCCTTGTTGAAGTTTTGGTAGTTGCGGAAGATATTCTTATTGTATTAGACCAAGTCAAAAACCTAAAGAATAATATTATGTTGTATTTGTAAAGTCGGCCCTATTGTGCCTTTGTAAAAGTCAAATGTAAATTAGAAAGTGTAAAGTGTACAAGTCAGCCCTGACCTAATTTCAAGGTGGCTCAACTTGTCTTTATAAAAGGCTAGGCACCTCATTTGGAGAACACAAAACAAGTTCTCTCTCAAGGAAAAGTGCGCAAGTCTGAGGAGGAGACGCAACTACAGAGTAAAGGTGTTTGTAAAGTTGGCCCTATTGTGCCTTTATAAAAGTCAAATGTAAATTAGAAAGTGTAAAGTGTACAAGTCAGCCCTGACCTAATTTCAAGGTGGCTCAACTTGTCTTTATAAAAGGCTAGGCACCTCATTTGGAGAACACAACACAAGTTCTCTCTCAAGGAAAAGTGTGCAAGACTGAGGAGGAGACGCAACTACAGAGTAAAGGTGTTTTGGTGAAGGGTTTTGGTTATCTCTTGGAGGCCTATCTTGGTCTAGTGGTGCGCTACCCTATTCCGGTTAGGGTTTCAAGTCTATCTTCTGATTATCTTCTGTTTGGTGAGATCTCTCTTAAGAGAGACATTGTACTTGTTGACAAATATATATTGAAGAAACTTTGTTGGGTTTTCTCCCCCAAGAGGGTTTCCCAACATAAATCTTGTGTATACTGTGAATGTCTTTCTTTCAATGATCCTTATGCATGCAGTTATTGATTTAATAGTTTAAAGTTAAAAAATATTGAATACACTTAACTACTTAAGCAAAATTTTGACATGATTTCAGAGCAGGCCTGAAAGAAGCCATTTCACAGCTCCAGAGTAGCTTGTTGGGGAATTTAAGATCATAGAAGGCTCGCCCTAGCCCAGCACATCTTTCCTTGGGTTTAGATTTTTAGTTTGACGAAGACTTGAAAAACTGCAGTTTGTGTTGCAACTGTCGACAACTGCAGCAAAACCCTAGAAGGTGATTTCTCCCATTTTTGAAGGTCGTTGGTCAAAGCAAGGACATCATGGAGGTCACCTTGCCAGGGCGCATCTTTCCCTCAGATTAGATTTCTGAAATCTGAAGTTTGAAAATTTAGGGTTTCCTCATAAACCCTAGTGCAGCAGGTTTCTGGTAAAAGGTGGACAAGATAACTTCAAAAACCAAGCTTGAGGGCACTGATAATTTCTGATCATCATTTACATACTGATAATTTCTTAGCACATCAGCCGGATAATTTTTTTCCAGAGGTAGAAGATAACTTTGAGGAGTACGCAAGGGAGTATGCAGCATTAAGCGCGGGATTTAGGAGACAGGTCACATTGGATCAGTACTATGGTATAAACAGGGGCAGGACTAGGAGCTATCACAGGGGCAGTAATGAGTTAGAGCATAGAGCAGGGAAGATGGAGATTCCTATATTTGATGGGTCAGCTAAGACCTCTACGTAGGCTTGGGTTCAGAAGTTGGATGCCTATTTGCAGCTCAACCCCATGAGAGAGTTGGATGCTATTAAGTTTGCCACTATCTACTTGGAAGGCAAGGCCCATGACTGGTGGTACCATGGCATGAATACCTTGGGACATAATCACATTAAATCTTACCCAAAATTCACACAGAGGCTCAATGACAAGTTTGATCAAGGAGATCCTGAGCTACATTTTCGTGAACTCACTCAACTAAGGCAGACAGGGTCACCAGAAACCTTTATAGAGGAGTTCCATAGGGTGGTCGATAGGTACCAGATGTGTCACAATCTAGGTTAATGATGCTTTTCTTTGAGGGATTGATGGAACCCCTACGAGGTTGGGTTAAGGATTTTAAGCCCAACAAACTACAGGAGGCTATTTGGAGGACCAGAGATTTGATGGGATCAGCAACAAAAACTAAGTTCACTCCAAGGCCGCCACTAACCCAAGGAGTGAAGGATCAAAGAGGAATGGATAAAGGTAAGGGAAGGATGGATGAAGCTACTAGCAGAGGGTTGAGGAGAAAACAACTTTGTTTTACATGCAAAGAACCTTGGGAGCCAGGGCATAGATGTATGGGATAGGGAAAGGTTCACTATATTGAGGTGGTTTTCGATAACGAGGAAGATGAGGTTGGCCACATTCAAAATATAGAGGCCAATAAACCAGTAGTAGAAAATGCGCAGAGTGAAGGAGGAGATGAAGCAGATCTCGGTCAAGCAGGGGATAAGAAGATTACTATTGCATCCATTAGCGGGGTCCCTAAGTACAATACTTTCAGAATGAGAGGAGTTCTCCAAGGGCAGAGGATTTATGTACTCATAGATGGGGGAGTTTCACATAATTTCATTGATTCGACACTGGTAAAAAGAAGGCACATACCTACAGTAGAGTTTGAGGGGTTTCGTGTGGAGGTAGCAAGAGGTAACACTATGCCATGTGACAGATATATTCCAGGGTTGAACCTCACTTTGGGGAGATATGACTTGGCACGTGACTTCTATGTGATGGACTTACCAGACACCAATGTTATACTGGGAGTCCAGTGACTTAGCACATTGGGGCCTATCACCACCAACTACAAGACCATGGAAATGTCATTCAATGGGGAAAATGGAGAAATGGTGACTTTAAAAGGGAAGTCGAGAAATGCACCAAGAGTGGTTACAGCCAAGTGCATGGAGGCCATTTTCAAGAGGGAAGACATAGTTTATGCAGCAGAGTGCTTAGTATCAGTTCAGGTAGACAAGGAAGGGCATCCACAATACTCCCATGACATACAAAGAATAATTGATACTCATAGCAAGGTTTTTGAGCCTATTCCACCAGGGCAACCACCAGATAGAAAATTTGAACACATCATAGAGTTGGAGGAGGGTGTTAAACCAGTTATCAC
Source organism: Picea abies (assembly GCA_900067695.1). NCBI lineage: Eukaryota > Viridiplantae > Streptophyta > Pinopsida > Pinales > Pinaceae > Picea > Picea abies. The sequence continues at coordinate 17,522 of CBVK0102591229.1, forward strand.
CACACCTTATAGACATCCTAAGAAATACAAGGATGAGATAGAAAAAGCCATCAAGGAGTTGTTGGATATGGGCCACATTAGGCCAAGCTCTAGCCCATTTGCATCCTCTGTGGTATTGGTGAAGAAGAAAGACGGTACTATGTGCATGTGCATTGATTATAGGGCCTTGAACAAGAAAACCATAAAGAACAGGTACCCCATTCCTCGGATAGATGAGTTATTGGATGAGTTGCATGGCACAATATACTTCACCAAGATTGATTTGCGCTCTGGTTATCATCAGATCAAAATGAGGGAACAAGATGTGCCCAAGACAGCTTTCAAATGCCATTATGATCATTATGAGTTCCTTGTTATGCCTTTTGGGTTGACCAATGCGCCAGCCACTTTTCAGTCATGCATGAATCATGTCTTCAACAAACAGTTGAGAAAATTTCTACTAGTTTTCTTTGATGACTTGTTGATCTATAGTAGAACATGGGAAGACCACCTTAGGCATGTGGATGAAATCTTAAGCATCATGGAGGAACAATCCTTATATGCTAAAGAATCAAAATGTGAGTTTGGGATGACTGAAGTCCTTTATTTGGGACATATCATTGGAGAAAAAGGGGTACAGGTGCACCAAAAAAAAAATCCAAGCCATACTTGATTTGCCAATACCCAAAACACTTATAGAACTTAAGGGATTCCTTGGCATTTGCAATTATTACAAGAGGTTTGTCAAGGGGTTATCTCAGCATTGCGTAGCATTGATAGATTTGACTAGAAAGGGCGCATTCAAGTGGAGCCATAAGGCACAGATTATGTTTGACAAGATGAAGAAGGTAATGAGCACTTGTCCAGTTCTCTCTTTACCAGATTTTTCTCAACCATTCATTTTGTAGTGTGATGCATCAAGGGAGGGAATTGGAGCAATTCATAACAGAAGAGGTTGAAATTCCATTGTAGCATTGTCTAAAGATCTTTGTGATTGAGTGATGCAAGAGAATAAGACCTCGGGTTTGTGAGATGCAAACCCTAGAATGGACAAGAAGCATGGTAGAGAGAGTTCATTAGATCATTGTGTCTTGTTAGTGAACATGTCTAGAGTCTTTGTACTCATGTTGATGCAAGGGAGGAAGGAGCTAGGGTTTTGTGAGAGGCAAAACCTAGAGAAGTCTTGAAGTGCTAGCGTTGATGTCCTTGAGTGAGATGGACCTAGGGTTTGTGGCAAAGAAACCCTAGAGGAGACTTGGAGCGCTTTGCTTGGAGAACTTGTGTGAGGCAAGCTTGGAGAAAGATCAAGGGTGGACTTGTTGGTGTTGATGTTGGCTTATTGTTGAGCCTTTCCAAGTGGCTAGGAGTAGCTTGGTGTGATGCCTTGCTAGGTTTTGTTGGTTAGGGTTTTATGTTGCTAGTGGATGCCATAGCTAGAGTTTGGATGCATTGGATAGTCCTTGCTTTTGATAAGCTTGAGAACATCTTGTACCAGCATGTGATAAGTTGTTGGCATGTACCTATAACTTCATTTGTTGTATATATGGTGTACTTTGTTGTCAAAACTTGCAGATATGATTTTCAGGTCATGTTCTCCTGGTGATTGAGTAGTTTCTAGTGTTGATTATGTATGCTGATTTAACATAAACAGTGAGCAGATTTTGATGAGTGAATTGACAAGTAAATAGAAGCTAAGAGGACAGATTTGTGGTCGTAACAAATCTGTTGTTTATACTTTTAAAATTTGTTATATGTTGTGGAATGTGCCCGTGTTTATTTTTTTGAGCTGCCTTATGTTTTTGTTGGACAGAAGTGAAATATATGTTGTAACTTATATTTCAGATTCTACCATAAGGCTGAAAGTTCGAAAGAAATAAATCCAAGAAACCTCAAGTACATAATGTGAAATTTTTGAATTTGTCTTAGGCACAAATACTCGAAATTTCCACATGGTAACAGAGTTGATTGGACTGAAATTGCCTTCTTGTTGATTTGAAGGACAGATATTTCACTGGTTGAACCCAAGAGAGATTTTTGGGTGGTGAAACTCTAGTGTGCTTGAGATGAGGAGCACTTGAACCCATGAAACCCTAGTTGCTCTTGTGATGGGAGTGTGTTTTCACCTATGATAGGTGGAAGATCTACTTCATTGATGGCTAGTATGTGATTTTTTTTTCAACAGATGCAATGCCGAGGAGGACCTGCAATGTCCCTTTCCGAGTAGGAGCTCCAGAGAGGAGGGCTAAGTAGTCTAAACAGCGTCATTAGACTATAGCCAGGGCCAGATAGGGGTAAACAGGGTCACTAGAGGTCACTTCAGCAAATGAGGTTATAATTCGAAAGTGACATTTAGCTAAAAGTGACTAAAAAGCGCTTTTAAGTGGTTTTGAGCTAAAAATAGAGAAAGCGCTTAAGTGAGGAGCTAATAATAGAGTCAACAGTGAATTAGGGTTTTGGTGAGTCTATGAGGAGGAAAAGCGACCTAATTGATCATTATGCATATTTTGAGTTGGTAGTTGAGGAGAGAGGCGACTTCAAAGGTTCAGGCGAACCATAGCTTGTGGATTCCAGGAGGAAGACACCCACAGGGTGATTTCGGTGTTGAGAGACACACCCTAGTCACCGGGAATATCATCCAGATCTTCCATCGTACTTCAGCAGCAGTTATACAAGTTGCAACAGTGAGGGCACACTTATTCAGAGTTGAGGGCACAACTCCTAAGCAGACAGAGAGGTTCGGCTTGTCCCAACCAGGGAGAATCCAAGGATTCCCTTTCGACCCAGTTGAGAGGAAGTCATGGCGCATCTATTGCCTGGTTTCTCGTCCAATTCTGATGGCGAAATCATCCAAGCCACATCATTTAGCCAGTGAGTGTGCAGCATAGGAGGAGACACATTCAGGGTTCTACAAAGTTCATCAGGCCAGATCCGGGGAAACCCTTCCGACCCAGTACAGAGAGACCCAGAGCGCACATTTTGAGAACATTATCAGCCGATTCCAACGGAGGAATCTCTAGGACACATCATCATGCAGCAGTTGGGGCGCAAACCCCCAGGGGGATCCATCCGGGATCCTGACAGATTAGCAGAGGGTCGATTGTCAAGCTGTCAGTCACCAGGACTGTGTGTGAGGGCAGCGCGCATTGTTTGGGACAATTTCCAGTTAGATCCGAGAAGTTTAGCCAATAGGGCGAACTTCCCAATCTTGCAGCAGTTGTCGTGCGAATTTCCATAGCTTGCAACAGATCTTCCAGCTCACATCTCGATCCAGCAACAGTCTTCTACTTTCCGGGTATCATTGTTGTTGTTTATTTCTTGTATTCCGACTCAAATCCGTTTGTCTTTGATCTAGCCGAGTGATCTATTTTATTGAGCCGCATGCAACATTGTACTCAGTCTCAGAACGCATAATATATTATTGCAGTGTTTGGTGTCCTTTATTTGCATGCTTATTCATATGTTGTTAAACAACTCTTTATCTGAAACACACATGCAAAAACACCATGCATGTTAAAACCTAATTAATAAACGCATCCAGAAACCCAAAGTGTATCAGTTACAACATCAAATTATGGACAATTTAGTCACCTATTCCGATTTGCGATATCAAGGACATTACAGGACCTATGATAGGTTGGTTGATTTGTTCCAATGGATGCTGGTGTTTGGAACAGATTGATGCCTATGATAAGCATGCCTAAACATTTAATTATTTTGTTGATTTGGAACCCTAAGGGGCTGATTATTTCTATGATAGATTGATAATTATTGGCTGATCTATTTTGGTTGAGTTGTGAAAGGATTTACAAGAATGGTGACCTTGTTCAATTCTAATGATTATTATACACAGATTGGAGGGTGCTTCCAACGTTATCCCTTAGGGATAGTATTGGTTGTACATATTGTACATTGTACTTGTTGAGAGATTGATCATAGATGTGATAGCTAGTGTGATGCTAAACTATTGGTGAATCTTAGTAGGTCATCTTGTGCATTTGCATTATGTTGAGATTGTACTTGATCTTGGAGAGTTGATCTTTCATGTTGTATTCTTCATATATGGTTATACTTTGTACTCTTGTCTTGCAGTGCTAGGTTTCGGGAAAATCCTAGGAAGACAAAGGACCACTAGGGTTTCGATTTACCCTAGTAGAGCGAAGGAGCATTTGGCATTGAAGAAAGTTGTGGAAGACAAACTTGGAGACAAGTTCAAGACCTATGGCAGTGGAATCAATGATTGACTCCTAGCTTGTTGTTGATGGGAGTAGTGATGAGTACCAGTTTGCAGTGACATGGTTGTTGGATTCTATCAGGAAGAGGGAGTTGACCTTGATGTTACTCTCGATTCATAACTCTCTCAAAAAGAGGGAGGTGACCTTGTTGAGGTTGTTGATTCAATTGTCTAAGGTTTTGAGGTGCATGAGAGGGATTATCATGTTCACAAATTGATGAAACCCTTTTTGGGTTGTTACTTTTACCACAAGCTAGGTATTTTAGGATCGATCAATTGAGATTGTTAAATTTATAGCAGCTGCGAGAGCCATTCTCCTAGAAGATGGCTAAGACCCTAGACGAGATCTAGGGCCCCCAGTATACAACTGGGGTTCTTGGTCTGGGACCAAGCAGATAAAAGCCCCTAGATATGCCTAGGGCCCCT
>CBVK0102591251.1:0-10957 GCA_900067695.1 Picea abies
CCCAAAACAATTTTTGAAACATGCCACTTCAACTGATGACTGGGTGCCACGTGGTTGCCCATGACTGGGCCACGTGGCATCTCCCCATTTGATGAATTAATGCCACTTGTCAGCTATTGACTGGTCCAGTTGCCTGCCACATGTCTACCTTGTCAACGAACCTACCCAATCACCATCAGCTAGAGAGTGCCACGTCATCTCCTGCACAGTCAGCATGCTGATGTCATCAACATTGACTTTTTGACCAGTTGACCTTTGACTTTTTACCTGTTTGGGCTTCCGATCAGAACGCGATAACTTTCGCATACGGAGCCCGTTTGATGAAGTAAATATACCGTCAGAATCAAGAAGACGAGACGGACGCAATGGCATTGGTTTTAGCGGATTATGAGCACTTTAATTTTTGAGCATTTTTCAAGCCCTGTCAGGCTTCTGGATCCGATTTCGGATCACACCTCCCCACAATAAGACCTTTTGGTCCCCAAAAGGTTACTGACCATTCAACAAGCTCAGGATAGGCCACCCGGCTTGCTCTTTGTCTCTGAACTCTGTCCTATGAACCTGTCTCATCAAGATTAACTGTAACACAATCATGACAACTGACAGTATATTGTTAGCCATTTGAACCCTGTTACACCTTACTAAAGCCACTATCATCCATGTAGAAAACATTGCTAATGACAGCATCAAAAAGACGACTGCAAATGAGCTGATATACTTGAGATATCTGCACGACATGAGCTTATCTTGAAGCAACTTATGATTGATTTTCCATTCAACAACCATGTCTTGTTCTTGCTTAAGATCAATTACTTCATTTGAAACAATTATTGGTTTGTTGCATGCTTGCACTGCATTCGTTAATTGTTCCCTTGTTTGAAGTGTTTTATTTATTTTAACACGATGAGCATGAACCACATAATCATGACCTTCTTCAGTGAATTGATATTGATTCTTTGTCCTGTAGAAGATTGTCTTACGATCAAATAAGTATGGACTACCTAAGATCATTCCACATTCTCTTAACGACACAACATCACAAGTTACTTCGTCCACATACTTAGATGAAATTGCAAATTTGATTGTGCATTGTTTTGTTATGTGCATTTGATGATGATTGCTTATCCATTTAAGTGTGTAAGGCTTATGACGAGTTTGTGTTTTTAACCCCAATTGCTTAACCAATTCTTCTGAGATTAGATTAGATTGAGATCCACTGTCAATTAATGTGTCTATCTTAGTGTGTCGCATGATTACCCTTATATGAAACAAGTTGCTTCTACAATCAATCTCTTCACCATTTTTACCTGTCATACCAACCAATGAAATCTTTGACTCATCACCTGAATCCGATCCCAAGTCTGTGGGTTTTGATGTCGTTGCCACTGTTTGTGTTCCCTTCTTTTCTTTGAACCACTTTGGCTTCTTCTCGGGATGCAACTGCCAACATCTGTCCTCATCATGTCCCTCTTTCTTGCAATGCTTGCAAGAGGGCTTTCCTTCCTTCTTTGACACTGCATTTGCATTCTTGCCATTGCCATGCCTTTTCCTCTTGTCCTCTTTCCTCGAAGACGACGATTCCCCTGACACACTTGCTTTCCCTGCTTCAATATACGTAGCTTGAACAGAAACCTCATCAAGGTTAGTGGGTCCAAACATGAAAACAATGTTTCTAATATGCGCAGGCAAACCTCCTATATACTTCATAAGGGTTTCTTGTGTTTGCAAAGGGATGTCTAACATTAATGCCATTTTTCGAAATCCATCGGTGTATTCTTGCACTGTTTGTCCTTTTCTTAATTTTAAAGATTGCCATTCAATTATTGCTTTTTCTTTATAACCCAAAGGATAGAATTGTTTCCTAAGTGCAGAAATGAAATCCTTCCATGATGGAAATACATTACCCACATTTTGTGTTCCTTTTTGCAGCTTGCTTTGCCACCAGATAAGAGTTGTACCTGCAAGTCTCAAAGATGCGAACTTGATTTGTGTGGCCTCATCCTTGATTTGTTGCACACCGCATTATACCTCCATCTACCTGATCCAGTTATCAAGTTTTTCTGCATTTACTTCACCATCATATATGGGCAACTCAAATTTTACATCAGGTTTTAACAATGGCGTTTCATGTTTATTCTTATGAACATTTTTCTTTCCACTAGATTTAGAACTTGAACTTGAAGAAGAAGGAGAAGAAGGAGGTGTTGATGGAGGTGAAGGAGGAATATACGGATGGTCCTCTTCCTCTTCACTTTTTCCCTTTGAAGAATCACCCAAAACTGGTCGCTTTCGTTCCAAGTAATCTTCGTACAAGACTTTCACCATCTCCGACATAGCAAGGAATGTTTTCCGGAACTCTTTCTCATCTTGAGAAATCCCTTCTTCCGATGCCATCTTCTCACTGTGAGAAGCTCTTTTTCTCAATCCAATTAATGGATTCTCTGCAACAAGCTCGCCTTCACCACGATGTAGCTTTTCCCTGGTTAACATGCAACTCAAATCCAAACGTCAACTAGCTCTGATACCACTTGATCCGTCGGATCTTTTAATGACTTATGGTTGAGTTTTAATTTTGCATGCATTATTTAACCATTTGAGAAACTTAGTGAAAGAATGAGGAAAGAAGAGGAATTATAACAGTCATATACACATATGCAGATCTGAAATGAAATAATAGACAACAAACCATAACACGCAGATTGATAATGGAGTTCGGCACAACTTTGCCTACGTCTCCGGGCCTTTTTCTCTGTATGGGAGGCTTCTTTATTTCTATTCAAAAGCTCAAAAGTACATCGCTGCAATGTCAAATGGCTACAAGACTGATCTGGTCATGTTCGTCCAGATCTCAAGAACCCTGCAAAGAAAACGACACACAAAACGGACGTCCTGAGCTCCTAGAAATGATCCAACAACGTCTCCTCCTCAAAAGCTTCTCTGCCTTAAAATGAATTTGGCTTGGCTTCTCCTCAGCATAACTCTGCTCTGAATGCCCCCCTATGGCCTCAAACAAACCTGGGTTATATAGCTTGGAAGTTGGTTACTCATCTCCAACTTCCTCCCAAAATTTAGGCTCCAAAACTACCCAATATCTCCCAAAAATGGAGAAAAATGGCTAAAAATAGGCTAAATAACCATAAAAAAGCCAAACTATAAGCATAAAACCCAAATTAGTTATAAAAATCGGGCCTAGCCCCTTCTCCCTATGCACACGCCCCCTAATTTAAGGTCATATGCTTTTAATATGGCCAAGCGCCAGCCTAAAAGGCTGAGCGCTGGCCCATAATCTGAAACCAAAGGTCACATGCACTCTATCCATTGGACCACGCCCTTAGGGTGCGCCTACCCCAAGGTTCCAGCTCCCAAACAAATCGGAATGGTGCTATATCCGCGTGCTGGTGGTTATGACCTCCCACGCATTTTATGCAGGGATATCCCCCCTCCCTCGGATATATGGGGGTTTTACACAACCACGGGCTGGGGCTTAGCCCCCAGCCCCCTCCTTTATGTGCCATAATACCATGCAATATGCTTTATAATATGGGTTTTATAACATAACATTAATGTGGCGCATCGGTAAATGACCATTTCTTAAGGTGTTGGGCTTGGTGGTGGTCGTGGGTTCAAATCCCATGGACCCCAAAACAATTTTTGAAACATGCCACTTCAACTGATGACTGGGTGCCACATGGCTGCCCATGACTGGGCCACGTGGCATCTCCCCATTTGACGAATTAATGCCACTTGTCAGCTATTAATTGGTCCAGTTGCCTACCACATGTCTGCCTTGTTAGCGAACCTGCCCAATCACCATCAACTAGAGAGTGCCACGTCATCTCCTGCACAGTCAGCATGCTGATGTCATCAGCATTGACTTTTTGACCAGTTGACCTTTCACTTTTTACTTGTTCAGGCTTCCGATCAGAACGCGATAACTTTCACATACGGAGCTCGTTTGACGAAGTAAATATACCGTCAGAATCAGGAAGACGAGACAAATGCAATGGCGTTGGTTTTATCGGATTCTGAGCACTTTCATTTTTGAGCATTTTTCAAACCCTTTTAGGCTTCTGGATCCGATTTCGGATCACAAGGACATTGGATTTCACAATGCCTTTTAGACTGCACTTTGGGAAAATATGGACACCAAGTTGAAGAGATATACAACATTCCATCCATGAACAAATTGGAAAACATAAGTAGTTAATATGACATTAATTCAACTTTTGAGGGGTTACAATTAAAAGCATCTAAAGACCTAGGATGGAAATCTAATCTATATTCAACACTCTTATAACATGCAAGTCAATAATTCTAATGACAAGTTCCCTTTTAAAAGTTGTTTTTGGTATTTTTCGCCTTCCCCCTTGGATGTTGTCTATGGGAAACAAGGAGGAGTGAGGGAAGATATCATGGGAGAAGTTTTCCAAGCTGAGAAATATGTTGAAAAGATTAGGCAGTTCCATTTGAAAGTATGGGAGATGCTAAAGAAGTCACATGAATGGTACAAATACCAACATGATGATTTGAAAATACAACACAAGTTCTAATACCAACTTGATCCTTAAATATCAATAAAAACTCTGATACTAAATCAGCCCAAAGAATCCTTAGATGCCAATTAGTTCATATGCAGATACTAAACATCTGACCAGATTCGAGAATATAAATGAAGATCGCTTGACTATTTGGAAAATATCATGTGTATGTCTTACTTGTCCATAAACTTCATTAATATCGATGAATAACTTGAAATGTAAATGAGAAAATACAACAAAAAACAAAAGAACTCAAATACACATGTAACTGACATACATTGTTGCATCTTTAAAGTCCCTTTAAATAGCATGATTGTTTTTCATCATTTAAAAATTCCAAATTACATTACAATATAGGCTTACAAAAACACAATTTTGAAGACACTTCAAAAATTTGTTGCTCAAATGCGGAAACAAAGTGCACCGTTGAATTCCCAGTGAAAATTTCGTGCAAAATTGATATAAAATACTTGAAATTACATCAAGGTGACCTACTACACGCTTTGCAATGTAGCCTCATTCCCTTCGTACTCTCGATACGCATTACGAGACCAAATTCTGCATAAAAATTGTGTCTTGGGATTTGTGGCCGCATTGGAATGTGTGCAAAGAACCCTTGGAATATGTGTAAAAAGCCTCGGGGTTCGCGTCATTAAATAGGGCGTCCCTTCTAACCAAAATTGGAAATTATTGGCATACATTAAATACACGTTGTTAGGTTTTATAACCAAATCCTAACTATAGGGGAGTTGGTTAAAACTATATATTATATATAGTAGGCCAGGGGTTTGAGCTCGAACCAACCATACTGTATAACCATTTTCTAGTTATAACCTCAGCGAAGTTCATGGATATGGATATAGTTGTTGACATGGATATAAACTATATGCCATATATAGTATGTAGTTAACAAACCCCCACATGCACTTTTGAATGGTTGTTACAACACACACACACACACACACACACACACGGGGGAGGGGATTACCATGGACGTAGCGAGCTTCGCGCTGTGAACCACAATAGAAAACATATGGTTATAACTACTCCCGCCGAACTATATGTTAAGCTCCTCCTCCGCACCACGGTATGGTTATATGGTGGTATAACATGATCAGGGGCCGAGGGTCAAGGGCTTAGGCCCTTGGTCTTTTGGCCATCCATTTGACTTTTAATATAAACTTAAATGTATCATTTTCCATATAGATAGTAAGTCATATTGCATGGTGTGTTAGTGTGAAGGGCTATGCTAAAGCATGGAAACTATGGAGGTCACGGGGTCGAATGACTTCAAAATAATTTTACACAACCTTAACAATTACTGGCCAATGAGGGGTTGCCACGTGACAACCTCTCATTGGCTAAACCAATGCCATGTGTCAAATAATGATTGAACCATTTGTCAGCCTGGAGGTACTTGCCAACTCAACCTACCAACTCATATGCCTAGTCAATTGATCAGTGCACGTGGCACCTTGGGGTGTGGCCACGTCACATGTACGGATGTGCCATGTGTCATTGTATGGACACAACACGTGTCCTTTTTACCCCTTTGACTTTTGACTTTGACCTTGGTTGGCCTGAACTTTGACTACCCATAACTTTTGCATACAAGCTCTCTTTGACACGTCATTTACACTGTTGGAAAGATGACGATGAGCTCTATGCAATAATGTCATTTTCACAAACTTTTGAGATGATCAAATTTTAAGCATTTATGGATCCCTTGGGACCTCTGTGAGTGTTCTGGATCCTCCTGGACCTCTATGAGTGTTCCTTAGATCCTCTTGGATCACATGATCAACACAAAATTGAGAAAACATTCAAGGTGGAAGATAGAATTTGGTTGCAACTGAACAAAGAAAGGCTACAAGGTATTAGTAAGAATATCAAGGTTTTGTGTTATGGTCCTTTTGAAGTATTGGAGAAGGTGGGTGATAATGCCTACAAACTCAGTCTACCCCCATATATGCACATTTAATCCGTAGCAAATGTGAAAAATCTGAAACTTTGTGAGCATTCCATGTTGGATTAGGAAATTGAGGAGCAGGTCTTACTTACCATAGAGGACTTAGCACCAAAATCTCAAGCAAAGTTGGTAGAAGATACAATTTTGCAAAAGAATTCCAGAACTACCAGACATGGGGAGCATGACCTTTGGTAGATTGTGTTGAAAGGAAAACTTCTAAGCAAGGCAAAAAGATACTCAAGGGAGAAGCTGGAGGAAAAATTTCCTCACCTCATTCAGTAAAAACTTTTGGGGACCAAAAGCCTCCCTAAATAAGGAGGTATGATTTAGAATGGATCATTATATAATTTTTCATCTATCTTGGTACCTTATGGGTGGAAAAATGTGAGGAATTGGCTTACAAGGCTCATTTTAGTGGCAGGTCCTAGTTTGGAGATTTGGGGTATGGAACTTTTTGGATCCATTTCGAGGCATCAAAAGACATTTCGTGGGATCAAAATTTTGCGAGCATATCTCTCAGCCCCTCAACGTTGTTATACGCACTAAGACTTTTTTAACGATGTGAAAATCATCTCAATCAGAGTTCGTATGAGACAGTTATACCTCTTGCAAGTTGACCTACCTTGTTGACCACCATGGTATCGAGTGGATGCGACGTCAACCCCCATTACTCACATGTGGGGCTAGTCATATGTGGACTTTCAAGAAGATTTTAGAAGGTCCAAAACCCTAACACCAATTGAGAGTTGAGGCATGCAAAAACCCTAATCCTAAATGACTACCAGATTATGTTAAATACTAGGCCGCAAGGAGGAAGGGGGTTTCCATTCTTTTAGCATTGTACTTGTTCCATAGTTGAGTAGAGCATTTAGGAGTGAGATTTGAGAGCATAACATAGGAGGAAGAAGGTTCCATAATAGCCATTTAGGACACATGGTCAAAGACAACTCCATAATGAGTGCCCCTTTCTTTCTATTTGCGTTTTCAGAACTAAAGAAAAGAGAGTAGAGCACATGCGTGACCTTCAAGTTAGGTTTTCTCTCGTTTTAAGTTTCCGAGGATACATCTTGTGTTCTTGTTTATTTATGGTGTATTTATTTATTTGTTCTTTCATTTTTCATATTTAAGTTATTTTCATAAATTTGAGCAATAAGCTAGTGATAATAAATTTGAGATCCATGGAAATAAACCTACATAACAAAAGATTTCAGCATAACACAAGAATTGTTGTGACGAACTATTCTAGTGAAATATCCACAACATTTTATAGATCAAGTAACATCATGATTAACATCGTTTTTTGACCCAAATGTAGTAGTGGGAGGAGGGTTGGAAACCAATTAGGAGAAATTCATGGAAAACAAGTAAAAATGCGAGAACGTAATTTTTTGGTTATAGTTGTAAGTGTCTCTTCAAACACAGGGTTATAAATTGAAAATCCAACTCTAAATTCGAGGAAGCAGGTTAACATTAAATATCAAACTCGAAACACAATAATCAAATCTATTTCTTATATATATAATTTTTTTAAGAAAGAATATGAATTTATGATTTTATTTACCAAAATAAAATAAATGTCTTATTTCAATGTTTCTTCTTCCTTAAATTTTATCTTTAAAACTTGTTGTTGAATATAGGTTATATCAAGTATATAACCCATGTTGTGATACAATGATGTTTAAGGGCACTTTGTTCCTCCTATCCATATATCCACTTTCATTGAGGGTTGTATGTTGGGCTTGTCCCATGATGTAACCATGGGCCTTTGCTAGGGATGATGCCCAGTTTGGTTGACCTCCATTGACTTTGTCTTCACGGGGTTCTACCCCCTCAAACATTTTCTTGGGAAAAAATAAGTAATGCCAAGCAATCCTTGAAAATGTTAACTTTTACATTTTTTCTAATTTGTGACATTTAAGGTAGGAAGCTATTCTTTATTTTATTTTTTCTAATGTGGAAATAAATATAAGGAATCTCATGTTTCCAAGATCAAGAATCAATTAGGAGAGATAAGGCTCTCATATTCTACGGAGGGAGGATATTTTATTGGATTTGGTTTTCTTCACTTTGCAACAAGGGTTAGTTGTCTCGTTAGTTTACTCTCGACAATTTTCTTTTTGCTAGCATTTTTTTTTTGGTAAATATTTTTGTACCTCTCACTAGGTCATCATGAAATGTTCATTCCTAGTTTCTGATATGAAACTATGATCTTTCCTTGATTTGTGAGTATGCCGCATAATGTAAGAGCTCTCTATACTTTGCTTCTTGCCTACATCATTTTCCCAACCAATTTTCTCGTGCCACTTGCCAACGCCCCTTGAAATGTTGATTCCTAGTCTCTAATATGAAAATTTGTCCTCTCCTTGAATTTTGAGTTCATTGCAAAATGTAAGAGAAAGTGTTGCTAAGTTTTTACATCCACATATCCACATAATCAATATAACTTTTTCTCCCATGACTTATTAGGTTTTTCCCATCTACTTGTTTTACATATTAGCATGTGTGAGGTTATTCATAGTTGTGCTATTACTTGCTTTTCAAGCCATGAGATGTTAAGCTTTAGGTAATTTTACATTTTGATCTCTTCTTATACATTGAAGTTGTCTATGTAGTATCATTGTTTTCTTTTAGCGCGTTTTCCCCATTTTCTCTAGAACCGCCTAATCTCATAGCAAACTTCCCTCCTATAGTTGAAATCTAACAATACATGAAGTTAGAGTTCCTATGGATTCATAACTTTGATCAATTTTGACAATTTGGGTCCATTCAGAATCGGGTAAAACCCTTGGGGCATTGTTCCACCATACACAGATCTTGGATCATGGTAGAACTCTACTCATCCCTGAAATTTTTATTAGATTCTTATTATTCGAATCCGACTAGATGGTCAGGAGGAATTGTTTGTATTCGCCACACCTAAGTTCAAATCTCGCTTTGATAACATTTACTTCTTGAGAACCGATATGATTATAAGCTCACCATACCTTGATTCTTCGTGAATAACAAGATGTGCATTATTCCCTAGATGTAGTATTCAAGATGAACCACAATGAAAAAAAAAAAAACCTAAACTAGAGATACAATGACAAAACCCTACATTTCACATATATTAAAACCCTACATTTCACATATATTGACTAAACCCTAAATCCTACCTAAGTTGATGGTACATGCATAACGCACTTTCTCCTACAATTTAGGAAATAATACGCTAACCAATGTTGAGAGGTCTTAACCCTACACTTAATAAGGATTTCAACTTGCCATTTATAAACTTTCTCAAATCTTTGGTATGGAATTTGGGTTTCTGTGGCGTTAAGTGAAAACGAGGTTCGTAACCCCTCAATTATTTACAACTCTGGTACGTCTCACTCTTAAATGCAACCCGGCTTATTCATTCAAGCAGAAACCTCCCCCTCTCTCAAAGTTGGAGTGGGGTTTAAGGAGTATGGCTTTAATCGGTCGTCTCTGCAGGCGTGAGATGTTGAATCCTGGCATTGCAGCGGCGCCTTTGCGAAGGTACGGGGCGGCTGCTGCTCTGGTAGACGACGATGACGAGTACTGGGAGAATGATCGTCCATCATCGGTCATGGCGGCAGAAGCCGACGGTCACACAATTGGCAGGGGAGTTCAGTGGGTTTTCATCGGCAGTCCTGGCGTGGAGAAGAGCGCCTATGCCAGTAAGGTTGCCAAGCTGCTGAATGTGCCCCATATCTCAATGGGCAATCTCGTCAGGGCGGAGCTTAGAGTAGAGTCTTCTCTCTCCAAGCAGGTTTGTTAACACATCTGAATTTGACTTCCTTTTTTGGTGGACCGCTCATGAAATCCATTACCAGATGTGCATTTTCGGGCATTTTCATTTGTAAAATTCACTGCGTTTCCCATTGCCCTCAAGATATCATTTTGAAAGTCAATATGTGCAGTCATCAGATTCTAGATCTTAAATCCTTTGCACCTTCAGAGTCCTTTTCATATTTATTTTAATTTTTCTAATACGTTTAATTTATTTTTTACCTTCTAAAGTTCCTAAAAGGTTCCTACTGTACCACCGGCGCTATTGTGAAATTATTCACTATCAGATCTTTCGTATGATTTTATTGTTAGAATGGTCTTTGGAATTTGAATTTTATTTTTGAACTATCTCAGGTGGTGTTGTTGGCTTTTAAAGTTATGTTTGGGGAGATAAAAAGTTTGTATTACTTTACAAAGGGAAGAACATATCATTCTTCACGATTTACAGTGGGTTTATAGCTTCGTTCTCAGACGTCCCTTTTGCTGAGCATTGAAGCCATGGTTTTTAAGCCAACTCCATCTTTCCAGACTATCAGAAAATAAAAATTGGATGTGCAGAGTTTGTAACTGAAGCTATTAAAATATCAGTTCTAGCAACGGCTATCATGTTATTTCTGCCGTTTGCCTTCCTACAAGCTAGGCAGTTTACAAGGTTTAA
>CBVK0102591256.1:3028-20739 GCA_900067695.1 Picea abies
GGACCCATGCTCTCATTATTGTCTTATCATGATTGATAAGGTGTACAAACAGATGAACTCCAAAGTGGTCCCCTTATGGTGAAAGCCCTCACAATAAGAATCTTTACGGATTGAGTTATCCTAGAAGAAAGGTTGGAGGACCCATGCTTGTATGTGGAATAACGAGATGAAGATCAAGGAAACTGTTGGTGAAACTATCCTAGATGGATAGTGCTTGTCATGCCATTTCTGGTGGTATGTGGAATGTCACATAAATCCTCCTGGTTTGAGATTTATGGCCTTACGAAGATGAAGGACCCTCACATGAAGACTTGAAGCCCCCAAAGTCAAAAGGTGACAAAATCAAGAAGAAATATTTATATGTTAAAGTATTGGAGAACTTTCTATTTATGGAAAGTGGTTAACCCTAAAATAAGGAAAATAGGTTAAGTGACCTAGAAATGGGTTAAGTGACCTAAAAATGGGTTAAGTGACCTAAATGATGAAAGTATAAATAAGATAGCAATGGTCTCTTGTAGATCATCCTTTTGTGGATCAATGGAGAGCTTCTTGTGGGAATATATTTTGGAGTATTGATGGAGAACTTCTTGTGAGAGATTCTTGAGAATTTTTGGTGTGGAACACTTGAGGATATTGAAGATCTATAGGTGAATGAGGTAACCAAGGATATATAAGCCGAAATTCTGAGGAAAGTGAAGAAAATAAGGCCGAAATGCAAGGAAAGATAAATTATTTTGATGGTGCTTTCTACGGTATGTTATTTTCAGGTCATCTCACCATTTTCGCTATAACATTTTTTATATATTGATTCAGATCCTGAAATTGCTATGAAAGTGATAAAACATAGTCAAGTATTTGTGGTTAACAAATCATCTTGTGGGTCATTGTATTTTGGGATTTACACTCTATGGAAAATAGGGTTTGTGGCTAGTCCTGAAACTAGTCAAAATCAGGTGTTTCGGGTAAAAACGTCATAACTTCTTCATAACAGATCCAAATTTAGTGAGACCAATTTTTTTGGTTAGATTATAGTTTGTAGTATTCTCTGTAATAGTTTCATATCTATTCATCAAATATTTTGTGCAGGGCACGCTCTACAAGGTCGCTCTCTAGAATAAGCCATAATTCAGCAAGGTATGTCATTTTTGCTATAACTCATTTTCTAAGAGGTTCCAAGTAGTGCAACTTGGAGGAATTGCATACAAAACACTGAAGAAAATTGTATATCAGTTTCAGATCTTCATTCAGTACAGATACAAAGTTATGATTATTTGTTGTTGACTAATCCAAAACTAGTCATGGTTGAGACAAGCAATTGATGAGTTGGCACATACATGAGGTTTATAGTTGATGATGTTGGTACATATTGATGATTCATTGTTGATGAGTATTTGAAACATGATTGGTATATACTTGGTACATGGTTGGATGCACTTGTTTATGGTACAGTTTGATTACAGGTTGTTTGGCACAGGTTGGTGCATGGTTGATGCTCTATGGTACAGATTGATATCTGTTGAGGATTGTTGCCTCATCTCAGTTGGTGTTGAGAATGAAAGATGAGTATTGCATATAGATCCGGTGCTCTTGTAGAGTTGTACTCTATTCAGTTGTTTCTGATAAACCCCAAGGATTGTAGTCCGTAATAAAAAGAAAATTGTACATACATCTTGTGTTCTTTGTGGTGATGACTTGTTTATGATATATTGTTGATATATGTTGCTGATATGTGCATACATCTAACTGGTTATAAATGACAACAATGGGTAATGAATAAATTTTGAATGCTAATTGATGAGTTTTTGTGCAAGAGGGAAGTTTTGGGAAAAAGAGCCACACACTCATTCAGCCCCCCTCTAAGTGTGGTAGGTGTGTCCAACATTTGTTTCTAGGTTGATACTCTTTCCACTTTGCACATGATATTTTCCTTGTGCTCTATACTATCTCGATGAATCAAAGACATAGCGGAAAATGTTTTATTGTCTGTGTATGCTCTTTGTCATGCACTCTATGCGATCTTGATAAACAAAAAACAATGAGAAAACTTTGATTTTTTGTTGCTATAGAGAAGAAAGATCTAACCCCTCGAGAAGAAAATTTTGTTGTGTGTAGGCACATGAAAATGATTTTTTTTAGTGCGCACTTCAACGTCATCTTCCATAACAACAAAGGGACTAAATTTCTCCCATGGGATAAATTTCCATGACTTTTCCCAAAAAATGATTCATCAATTTCCAATTTTTATAAAAATGTTTCTCCTAAATTCTATAGAATAAAATTATTTTAGCTTAAAAATGGCCCAAAATTTATAGAAATTGTGTGGTTGTTCACCAGGTTGACAGGTCAAGAAAGAACTGCTACCATTTCTTACATGATTCTATATCTTTTATATTTTACAATAAAAGAACATGTTATCTTTGACTGGGGAAAATTGATTTCTATTGAAATATCATCTCATTTATCACACTACAAAAGGGACAAAAAATTATTTATGGCTTCCTATTCGGTATTTTCTATAGTGTATTGTTGTCAATTTCCAAACCTAACTATAAGTAAGAGGGTGAATTGTGAAATAGATCCAATTACCTTATGGTATCAAGCATTGTGGAGACATAAGACTTCTCTATATTTTTATGAAGTTTACAATGATTTTGTCTTTGATCCAAATAATTTTTGGAACGAAATGAAAGCAGATATATTACAATGAAATACTCATGAAAATTGCCAGAAACAGAGAAATACAACAATACTTGATTTCTATTAATGAAAGAATTGTAAAGAGACTGTAAAAATACAGAGTGCAAGACTTGTTAGAATGGTGGCAACTTTATCTCTAAGAAGAGATGTGACGACTACACTCATCCTCCAGAAGGTCCCTATAATGAATCTCTAAAGGCATTTTTATGATAAACATGAATACCAAAACCCTAGACATCCAAAAACCTAACCCTAGGAGATGAAACACTAAAATTCATGTGGGCCCCATTTGGGTAAGTTAGTATATTAACTTTATGGGGTCACAACTTTTGTATATGATCTCCATTTTAGGCATGTGATATCCCATTGGAAAGGTATTTTAGGGAACTACACATTATGCGATCAAACTCTAAATCCGTCTATAGTTTGACTATGGCACACCAAAATAACAGTATTTAGGGCCTCAAAACAGCCCTGGAAGTACAACAAGATGTGTTGGCATGAAAACATACAAAATAATCCAATTGGATTAGGTGGGAGGCCACCAGTATCCACTCGGAAGATGTGTATGGATTCAGACATTCCCATAAGTGTAGAACCCACAATTGCAAAGAAGTACATAAGAATGCGTTGAACTAGAAACTGACGAGAGGAGCCAGTTGGAACAGGTGGGTGGTCACCAATATCCACTTGGATCATGTTAATATTATGGTAGCTTCGAGAGGTATGAACCTATAATGTGACCTATGACGAGACTAGAATACTCCGAAAGGAAGAAAAGAAATGAAGGAAACCCTAGACAGGTTGTCGGCTGGAGAAATATATTTAATATGAATTTATTAATACCTAGAAGGAGAAGTTGGCCCCAGTTAAATTGCCCAGAATACTATAAATATAGGGTGCCAGTTCTCATTATTCACATCTCAGCAGTTGCAGAGAGAACTGGATCTGTGCAGGTGCAGTTGCAGCTTGTGTGCAAGTTTTTGTGAAGGTGTGCGCTAGCCTCTGGGTGGGATTATCTGATCATCTTGGGTTCTATTCTTGCTTGGTGCATTAGCCTCTCTTGGCTATTGGATTGCTACTAGGATTCTCTTCTCTTTCAAGGTCAAGGTGCTCGGACGGTGGCTTCATCCTATGGTTGGATGACGAGGGTATCATCAATGGTAAAACGAGCACAATATTCTATATTATAACAGGTTATGGGCCCACACCCCCTTCAGTCAGCCTAAAACGCTAGAAGGAAGAATAGCCACTAGATATTGAGCTTTTTGAGGAACTGCCACTAGGGTTACTAGCAGGAGCAGCTTCCAAAAACACTGTAGCTAGGGTTACTAGCAGAAGCAGTTGCAGAAACCCTAAATCTCCAATCTGGCACCTTGTGATGGAGCATCTCTCCCAAGAAGAATATTTTCAGATGCACCCTAAATCAACGCACCTCTTAGCTGTCCCTGAAGACAAAAAAGATGAAGTTGAAGTTTTGGCTCAACGCATGACCAGTTACCAGTCAACCAAAGACATGTGTGAAATAATCAGTCTTCTACACTACTTAGCACTCACTGGGATGATTGAAGATGATATGTGGATAATTGATAGTGGAGCTTCCAGGCACACGATGGGAGATCAAGCCAGACTCTCAAATATAAATGAGAGAAAGACATCGTACAAAGTGGAGCTTGGAGACAAAAGCACTTACCCCATCAAAGGATTTGGACAAGCCTCTGTCAAGTTGGAATCAGGTAATCATGTTCACTTAAGAAATGTTTTATATGTACTTAGTTTAGAAAAGAATATTGTATCAATATCTTTTTTAGAAGACAAAGGAAAAATAATAGCTTTCATGGATGGAAAGATATTATCATGGCATAAGAATTCCAGTATAAAGGATGCTAGGCCTATTGGAAGTCGGGAAGGAAATCTATATAGACTACTAGAACAAAATGAAGAAGCTCTAGTACATGACGACGTAAGCCCTAATGAGCTTTGGCATATAAGGTATGCTCATATCAATTATCAAGCATTACCTTTCCTCAGAAAAATGGTTGAAGTAATACTAGAATTGAAATCTACACATGAAGGAATTTGCAAAGGATGTGCCCTTGGGAAGAATATAAAGAAACCATTCCCAAGCAGCAACAACAGATCCAAGGAAATCCTAGATCTAATACACTCATATGTTTGCGGTCCAATGCTTGTTAGATATCTATGAGGATCTCTTTACTACAAAATATTCATAGATGACTATTCAAGAAAGATGTGGTTGTACCTATTGAAATCAAAAGATGAAGTATTCAACAAGTTCCAAGAATTCAAGGCAGAAATACAAAACCTTACAAACAAGAAGATCAAGACATTAAGAGCAGATAATGGAGGAGAGTAGACCTCGAAGGAGTTTGTTGCATTCTACAAATCGACAGGTATTAGGAGGGAGATGACTATTCCTCATAATCCTCAACAAAACGGTGTAGCGCAAAGAAAGAACAGATCTATCGAAGAAACGGTAAAAGCCTTATTGAACGATCAAGGTCTATCCATGTTCCTATGGGGAGAAGAAGCAATGACGACAATATATGTACAGAACATAAGTCCTCATCATATATTGAAGGACATGACACTAGAAGAAGCATTCTCAGGTAAGAAACCTAACGTAGAAAACTTAAGAATATTTGGATGTCCAGTTTACTCTCATACTCCCAAAGATAAAAGGAATAAACTAGAACCCTCAGGAAAGAAGGGGATATTTGTGGGAAATAGTGATTCATACAAAGCCTATATAATATATATTCCAAAAAAACACAAGATAGAAGTAAGCAGAGACATAATGTTCAATGAAAGGATGGCCTTTAGGAAATCCATCGAAGAAATTATAGAAGAAGAAGAACTTGAAGAACCAAATGAAGAAAACACAGAAAACGAAAATAACAAAAAAGTTCAACTTGATCATCCTATGGAGCCATGTGAGAACATTGATTCAGATATCATACCAAAAACCAATAAATGACCAGCTTGGCTTGAAGCTACTTTACAAGACGTAGAAAGAATCAAGGTTCTAGAAGGAACATCCAGGAAGAGTAAAAGAATGAAAAGATTCTCAAGTTATACAGCATACATGACGAAGCTTTTAGATGAAGAACCTACTATATTCAAAGAAGTAGTCCAAAAGGGACAATGGAAAGAATCTATGACAGAAGAACATCAATCTATTATGAAAAATGAAGTATGGGAAATCGTACCCAGACCTAAAGAAAAATCACTGGTAACCTCAAAATGGGTATACAATATCAAACATGTGGCAAATGGAAGCGTGGATAAATACTAGGAAAGATTTGTGGCCAGAGGATTCTCCCAAAAGGAGGGAGAAGATTATGACAAAACCGTTGCTTCGGTAGCAAGGTATACCTCCATTAGAGCTATCATATCTCTTGCCGCTTCCATGGGATGGAATCTACATCAGATGGATGTAAAAACAACTTGCCTCAATGGATCTATTGAAGAAGAAGTGTATATCGAACAACCTGTTGGCAGCCAATTCACAGTTTTATACTGTCCTTATAAGCTGCCTACACCATAGTTTTGCAAACTTTGATTTTCATCGCAACCTTTGCATTAAAACGATACTATTGTTTGCTCACTTGTCCTTGTCTTTGTTTTCACGACTACAAGCGTGAAAACTTTGATTTCAAAGTCGTATTAAGATTGTCGCTGGACTGTTCTAGTCACTCTTGTCTCGATGTTCATTGCATTTTCAATTTATTTATCATTATACAGTTGACAAGAATCCAAGATTTTTAGTCATTTGGCATTTTTATTTGTTAATATGACTTCGTTTCACAAAACTCTAATGATCTTATTTTGATCGAATTTGAGAAACATTGGTGATTCGATTTATATGCTCTTTGATCGATTCCCTTGACACCTTGGTTTCATGAAAACACATTTGTGTTGTGGCAAGCCCCTTGGTATAAATTGTTTCATGCAACACATAGTTTATATTATCAAACCCTTGGTGTGATTTCGATTTATGGATGTGGTTTTGAAACTATAACTATTGCTTGCGTGATTGTTTTATCCACTTACCAAATGTTTCGATTGGTTGATTAAAATGGCATAGTTTTTAACACATATGCATTGTGATTTGAATAGTTGTAAGCGTCGACAGTTGTATTGAGAGTAATGACTATTCTGCATGGGCTGAAATAGCTCCACCACCTTCGCACGTTCTTTCATAAATGTTTCCCCCTATCCCGGGTCACCCTTGGTATTTTCGGGTAATGCTGTGAGTATTCTTCCCCTACGTGTGCTATGTTCGAACCCTAGCCCCTACACCCTACTCACAATGTGCTCCTATCTATGGCACCATTGGTTTGCATAGAGTCAAATGGTAACCAAGCCTTGTTACTATTCGATGATGCTCGAAAGGATTTGGAAGACAATGGTTGGCTGGTGTTTATACAGTGGTTCGAGGGTTTCAATATTTTTGTTGCTCAACAATTCCCTCTCACCTTTGATGGGTGTAGAGCTAAAGTGGGTGACATACAACTTGAACTCAATGAAGAATTCATAAGCTCTGCTACAGGATTAGCAGCCACGGGCCAGCGATGGTTTAAAAAATCCAAAGTTGATGAGGTGTCGTGGCCATTAATATTCATATCACGAAATGTTACATCCTGTGATAAAGGTATGCCTATTTCCACCCTCAAACCTCGGTGGCATGACTTTTTGATAATGGTTAAACAATTTGTGACCTGTGAAGGTCGGTATGGATTAGTTTTTCTCTATCACCTCCAGTTGTTAATGAATTTCATGGGATATCCTTTGAATATGCCACATTACTTCTTACGTAGTCTGTACAATATGTCAAAGAGGTTTAAAAGAGAGAAAGCCGATAGCAGCTTGTTCCACCACGACCTGATTAGACTCATCATCGTTCACCATTTAAACCTTCATGGCGACAATTGGCAAGCCTTTCTATCTCAAAATGGCTTTGCTGATTCAGAGTCTATCCAAATTGATAAGCTGTGGTTAATGAGACTATGGTCGAGCCACCCATTCCATTCCATATCCTTCTACCATTGGCCAAGCCCTCGGTTTGTCCTGACATCGACCTACCTGACATCCTAACAAACAATATTGTGGCTGTCAAGAAGCCTATGAGTAAGAAGGTCAAGGGTAATCCTACTGTCGACAACAAGGGTAAGAAAAATGCTCGATTGATATCGAGACTTGCCCAGAATAAACCTAATCCAAGCATTGAACAAAACCCCTACTCCCATGGCTTATGTTCCAAGCAACCCTATGACTATGTATCTAATTTTCCCTCGTGCCTAAAAAACAACCCCAATTACCCGGGAATCAGGCCACATAGTGAAACCCCTGGTGGCTTAAACAAACCCTGGCCCATGTTATCCAATCTTGAGCAATCGTCATGTATCCAGTGTAACGCTTGGCTAGAGCGCTACTATGCCGACATCCCCCTGCTGCAATCAAGGATCAAAGCATTAGAAGAACAGGTGACAGTGATGGCCAAGGAGAACGACAGGCTATGGACTAATGACAAGAAGCAGAAAACCACTGGCTCGATTGTTTTCAGGAATGTCGAAGCTGCAACAGCCTTTGTCAATTCCAAATTGTCATGACCGAGTTGTTTTCTGATTATACAGGTATGAATTTCGATATGAATTTTTCTTTGTAAGTTTGTTCGAATTAATATAATTGGGTTTTTATTTCGGTTATCTCTATTCATTTTAATTTGAAATGATTTTGTTATAGTTTGATCCTGTACAGTAGATTCATTTTAAAATTAAAAATAGTTACGATTTGGTTATGTGATTTTGTCGTGCCCAGTTTAGTATAAGCAATTGATTAGTTTTTGATTCGGTTTGTTTTGTTTGCTTTCGATTGGTTTCGTTTCTCCCTAACAAACTCAAAACGATCCTATTGATTTCATGTTACCAGTAATGACTCTGTTCTATGTCGAATCATTATTCGCATTTGAGTTTTGATTACTTTCGACCTGTGTATAAGTTCTATTTTCTAAAATCGTGGAAGCTGTGGTGATTCACAACGATAGTGTGGACCCCAAACTGTTTCGATTCGCTCCTATTTTGATTTGATTTGCAAATAGATTGTTGTTATCATGATCGTTGGTATATGTTTAATATAGTTATATCAATTTGAAAAACGATCCTGTTGATTTCGTGTGGATTCAACCGTGATTTTGTTAATGGATGAGGCAACATAAACGATTGCATATGATTTGTTAAACTATATCGATTGGAATTGGTTTACGAAAACATTTCCATTACTGTCAAGTTATCCAATATGATTTTGCTTACCCGAAATTGTGATAACAAATTGAACAGAGTACATGTATCTCTATTATCATTTGATTGATCATAATCTTGTTTGATCTCGAATTAGCATAACAGTTTTTTATTTGGATAATTCGTTTGGTTTCTTATTAGCAATTAAACACTTGTTTAATAGTTTGAATATGATTCTTAAGGATTCGTATTGATTTTAAAACGATTCTGTGTTAAATTTAGACCAGCTACAAAATCGCAAGATTCTATAGCTAGTCTTAGAAATTAGATTTTTATCAATTTTCTCAATAAGATATCCTCTAAACTTGTCTATTTTTGTCCTCTTTTAGGTTCATTCGAATTTACAATGATCTATTGGGAATAATGTGGCAGTTTGGGAGATATCTTGGATTTGGTTTTGTCTTAGGTTGTTAGCTTGAGTCAGAAACTTGGGATATTTTCCCAGATTTTTGTAAACTGTTTTGATAATTCCCACAGGAATGTTTTACCCTGTGGGAGGTCCTTAAATACTTATTATTTTTTGTAATAATCATCATCCTCACTATGGGAGAACTAGACTATGGATTTATGATACAGACCGAGGTGAAAGTTGATGTCTTGTAACATCTTTCGCTTTCAATATATCAAACTTTTGTTTCAAGTTTTATTCGTATCAGTTTGGAGTTGATTATAGACTACTTTAGCTATCGTAATCTATTGTAGGTTGATGTGACTTGATTAATGTGTTATCCATATCTGATCTCTTTCATTATTTTAAAAGTACAACAACTACTTTGTTTCAGTTAATGAATTATAGATTTCTCTTCTTCGTTAATTGAATCATTTTGTATAGATCTTTGCATGCAGATTTATCTAACTATGAAGATTTGTAAATCATAAGATTGTTGTAATTTTTATGTCTTGTTTGTCCTATAATTGTATCTGAAGAGCACAACAGCTTCCCGTTTACAAGAATATTGTGGAGAATCTAGTGCGGGTTTCCTCCCACCAAACAGCTAAATTGACCATAATACACAGGACAAACCTAAAGCGTTACTTCAGGTCAGTGTGTTGTTTGTGATTTGATAGTTAATTTGTTAGTATAGTATAAGTAGTTTAGATAGATTTATGTTAGTTTAGATTCATAGTTAGAGTTATTATTTTAGTTTCTTAGCTTAGTTAGTTTTCATTTTATTTCTTTTTTATAAAATTATAAAAATCAAAAAACAATGGTCTCGCTGTCTTAGAATAGATTACAAATGAATTTTGCAGGTTTTCATTCAAATCTGTAATTTGTAAATATTGTATATTTGTAATTAAATTTGACACTGTTAGTAATTGAACATTTGATTTTATAGAATTATAGTTGTGCAGTATTAGTTAGTAAATTGTATATATTAATAGTTTAGATATGTTTAGTAATTTGTTTTAATAGTTATTTTTAGTTAGATTAGTTGATTTAGAGTAGTTTTCTTTTGTTTTCTTAGGACTTAGATTGGCTAACAGAGCCACTAAACCCGTCAGGGTGGGTTATCCCAAACAGCTTGGGTTATTTAGACAACCTCGGACCGGATCCACTCTTCCAGTTGACGGATGGTCAATTTTGCCCGTCAACACAACCTCAAGGATTTGAGGTACATTCCAGAGACACTCACATTTGTAGATTGAAGAAATCTCTATATGGACTCAAGCAAGCTCCAAGGGCTTGGTACGCTAGAATGGACAACTATCTAACAAGACTTGGTTTCTCCAAGAGTCATGCAAATCCAAACCTTTATTACAAAGTCATGGATAACACACCTGTGATTCTACTATTATATGTTGATGATCTATTCATAACTGGTGAAGAATCTCTAATTATCTAGTGCAAGAAGGAATTAGCATCTGAATTTGATATGAAAGTTCTAGGTCTCATGCATTACTACTTGGGACTAGAAGTATGGCAGAAGCATGGTGAAGTATTCCTTGGACAAGGAAATTACGCAATAAAGATCCTTCAGAAATTTGGAATGATGGACTATAAGTCTATGGACACTCCTATGAATGAAGATATAAGAAAAGTGAAAGTCCCAGATTCCAATCTAGTAGATCCATCTCTATATCGACAGCTAATTGGATCATTGATGTATTTAGTAAATACTCGACCAGATATTTTCTTTGTTGTAAACACATTATGTCAGTTCCAGGTGGAACCTAGACAAGAGCATTGGATAGCTGCAAAGCATGTCCTAAGATATATTTGTGGGACAATAAACTATGTCTTGAGATATACCACATCCAATGATATCCAACTTCATGGATTCACAAACTCTGATTGGGTAGGAAGTGCAGAAGACAAAAAGAGTACCTCATGTATGTGTTTCAGCTTGGGCTTTGCTATGATATCTTGGGGCAACAGGAAACAAAATTCTGTCGCACTCAATACAGCATAAGCAGAGTATATGGTAGCTTGTGAAGCATGCACAGAAGTAGTATGGCTAAGGAATTTAATCTCTGATTTATTTGATTAAATTCCAGAATCGACCATAATATATTGTGATAATCAGAGTTGTATAAGATTATCATAACATCCAGTGTTTCATGAAAGGTTGAAGCACATTGAGATCAAATACTACTTTATTCAAGATAAAGTCCAGGAAGGAGAGGTAAAGCTTGAGTATATCCCCACTGATGAGAAAACAAAAGACATCATGACAAAACCTCTATCCAAAATCAATTTTGCATATTTCCGAGAGAATATGGGGATCATGGAAATAACTCCCTTAGATGAAAGGGAAGATTCTCCAAGCTAGGAGAAGGTACGGAAAAATATTCTTGAAAACATTTATTTTTGTGACTCAAATGACTCTCCAGATTAGGAGGGAGCACTGAAAATATTATTTATCTTTGTAATTGAAAAATAGTCCATATTGGATAGATTCTTTCATGTTCAGAAAGTGGATTGAGATTTCTAATGGACAGAGACTTCCCATTGTGGTTAACATGAGAGGCAGTCTGATTGTTGATGTAGCATAGCCATCGACTTCCCATTGTGGTTAATGATGAGCCACGAAATTACCATCATTTGACATCTTCTTTTCCTTCTTTTTAACCCTTTATCATTTACATATAGCCCTGTGTTATCCATTTTAATGCCCATATGCAGGATTTAGGCTCAAGGTGATTTTCCAATTGCATTTCTTAATATTTATTTGGATTTTTTATTAACATTAGGGGAAGTAGCGTGTTTGGTATTTACTTTTTAAGTGACAACTCATGTGTGAACAAGTTGTTACAGGTTTTTTCTTTAAAGGTTCACATATTCTTCAAATCAGGGTCATTGCACATCTATTTCCACAGATTCAGAGTCATTAAATGATGATACAGTTGTGAGGTTCTCATGTTTTCAAATCAATTTGCTGCAGAATCCTTGTAGCTACCTGCTGCAAAATCATTGTGGCTACTTGTTGCAAAATCCTTGTAGCAACCTGCTATAGAATCGGGCATGTAATGGCTTAGAACCACCTAAATATATATATGTGATTCACAACAAGTTAATATGACCATGTCTACAAATATGAAAGCATCAGGCTCCCTAAGTCATGACAAAGATTGCAAAAGAAACAAAGGGTATTTTGAGAAGATATATTTAAAAGAAAATTATAATATAAAGTACCCTTAGCATGAATTGTGGGCTAACAAAGATTGTGGCATCCAACGTGTGAAGATTCCAAGTATAATTTGCACGTGATATGTATAAAATAAATTCTAAATACCTTCAAACATATCTGTGAGCTCACTCAGCATCAAAGCATGTGATATTTCCAAGAATAGCATAATAACACACTTGCATATAACAGTTCAACCGATTCAACCATAAATCCATGGAATCTAGAAGAGAGCCGACATCCTATTGGCCAACAATGGGTGCGCTGATAACGGCTGGGCCAACTCTGCATATGAACCAATCAAAGCACTGTGGCATCTTTTAATTAGTTTTATTGTTGAACTGATACTCATAATTTCTAGGGGCCTATCACTCCATCTATGGAACGAACAAGCCCCCTCTAATTGTATATATATGTGTGCTTCTCATGAGAGAAGGGGGAGAGTCATGGACGAGTAGGGAGACACTCTATTCTGCTGTAAATTCTATTAATTTCAGACTTTGATAAATAAATTGTTGTTGATTATGAGTAATGTTCCCTTGTAAATTGTAGCCTTGGTGAATTCATGAGCTTAGGCATAGGTCGAGACTTGAGGGGGACCACTCAAGGTAAGGCATTGTGCTGTTGTTTAATTTTCTGCACATATTAGTTGTTATTTTCAGTTTTGATTTTGCATAGAGTTTTCATTAATTCCATTATGTCTTAGAAGTATGTTGTAGGATGGTCCGATGCTGCATAATGGCCACCTGTAACAGGCTGCAAAATGATGAATAGGCTGCAGAATGATGAATAGAGTATGATAGGGTTTGGATTTCTACAGATTATTGATTTCCTCATTCCTCTTTATTAGTATTAATATTATATGTTAAATATGGGTATGCATTTAAATTTGTAGCAATACTTGAAATATCATTGATAAAGTGTGGTTTTGGGAAAAAATGATTTGTCAGTTATTTTTAATATTCCAGCTAAACATAATTTTATTTTCTAGAGTGTGTGATAAGTAGTTTCCCTTGCTTTAATTATGTGTGTTGCATAATCATTTTATCTCTGACCCCACGAGGTGAAAACATGAGGGTATAGGGTTATGAGACCTCAGAGACCTTATCCTAAGAGGTACCACCAACTGGGCTAGGGGTTAAAAGTATTGCTAATCCATTTTTATGCTTTTCCTTTGATTTATGCATAGTTTAGTTTAGTTTGTCTTTTCCAATAGCTTGGTGAAAGTTCTCTTCTGTGTATACTGCACATAGTGCCTCGCAAGTATAAATTGAACCCTGGGTTGAAAAATTAAGTGACAGAGTGTAGAGTGACACCAAATAATTGGGAATCATATTTATACCTTGTCAGTTAACATGGGGAGTGGTCTAGGGCATTCTCTCTTCTTGAGGGTTACTCAAGAAGACTGTCCCGCCTCACCAGACAACGATTTCTCATTGTGGTTAACATGAGGAATGGTTTGTTTTGGAGGTTGATACATGACAATCTTTTCCTTTTGTGGTTAATGGAGGAAATGTTCTGGACAGTTATTTCTTAGGGTTATACATTCTCTCTAGGGTCCACTTTGATTAGTGTAGGAGGAATGGCCTAGGGTGGGGAATGGTCCAGGCTCAACAATCGGGGACAGCCATTCCTTAGGGTTATACATTCTCTCTAGGGCACACTTTGATTAGTGTAGGAGGAATGGCCCAGGGTGGGGAATGGTCCAAGACAGTCATTCCTTAGGGGTTATACATTCTCTCTAGGGTGCACTCTGATTAGTGTAGGAGGAATGGCCTAGGGTGGGGAATGGTCCAAACATTCCTTAGGGTTTATACATTCTATCCAGGGTGCACATTGACTAGTGTAGGAAGAATGGCCAAGGATGAAGATTGGTCCAGGCTCAGAAATAAGAAACAATCCTTCTTCCTTGTTTGAGAAGAATAGGGCAGATAGCCCATTGCTAATGTTCTACACTGAGGGCAGATATTGTTTCATATCTCATAGACATCAGTGAAAGATTGGCCCAGGTGATTCATTTTATATCATAACATTATTTCTATGCAGGTTGCTATTAGATGTTTGTTATGAAGACTATATGACAATAGATGTAAACTACTATGGTGGATATGTTCCACTATTTATGAGGCAGATATTCTTTCAGAGCTCAAAGATGTGAGCAAAATATTGGCCGAGATGATTGTTATGGAGACTGCCTGTGTCCAGACAATAGAGATATACTACTGTGGTGGATTTGTTCCAATGTTTGTGATGATGTGTCATGGTTTGAGTAGTTGCATACTACCTTGAATAGACATAGGTTTTTTCTATCAATTAATATTGTACCAGTTGTCATAGGAGATTATCCAGTTGGATAATAATGATGATGCTCATGTTGCTAGCAGTTGAATGGTCTATTGTGCTCAAGACCATACCTCCCTAGCTAGGAGGGAGTGTTAATATTATGTTAGCTTCAGGAGGTATGAACCTCTATTGTGACCTATGTCGAGGCTAGAATACTCTGGAAAGAAGCACAGAAATGAAGGAAATCCTAGACAGGTTTTCGGTTGGAGAAATATATTTAATATGAATTTATTAATACCCAGAAGGAGAAGTTGGCCCCATTTAAACTGCCCAGACTAATATAAATATAGGGCGTCAGTTCTCATTATACACATCTCAGCAGTTGCAGAGAGAACTGGATCTGTGCAGGTGCAACTTGTGTGCAAGTTTCTGGGAAGGTGTGCGCTAGCCTCTGGGTGGGATTATCTAATCATCTTGGGTTCTATTCTTTCTTGGTGCATTAGCCTCTCTTGGCTAATGTATTACTACCAGGATTCTCTTCTCTTTCAAGGTCAAGGTGCTTGGAGGGTGGCTTCGACCTGTGGTTGGGTGATGAGGGTATCGTCAATGGTAAAATGAGCACAATATTCTATATTCTAATAGATCAATCCTCCCTGATTAGGGAGAAATTGTCTCCATTGAATTTAGTTCCCAAGGAAGAGAGGAAAACATTTTCTGAATCTGAAACTTGGTGAGATGCATTCCTTGTTGGAGAAGTTGTGCTTCTTAACTTGTGGCAGATTGTCAAAAACTTGTTGCTGGAGGGGTTGGATCTGTTCCACCAACCTGTTGTATTTGGGTTTGATGGGGCATTGTGTAGGCACCATTGTAGGTGAAGAAACCATCTCTTCTTTCTCTTTGACAATCTTTTTTTGTTGGATAGAAGGTGTTGAGGCTGTAGTGGTTGTAGTGGTCTTCTATGCATCCTTTGAACACACTATGAAGATGATGAATTTTGCAGTATGAGATATTACCTTGCGATGTTGTTTTGGTGGAGCAGTAGTTGGAACTAAATTTGGTATCCTATATAACTAACCTCCCAGAGTAATAATTACACTACAGGGTCTAGCTCATTGACAACATGACGTTTTCACATATATGGTTGGACCTGTTATCGCATGGTTTGTAGGAGGGGTTTAAGTAGGCTTGAGTCAAGGCTTAAAACCGGCGTAACAGGAGCTTCCCCACCCATTGTCACCTCGATGGGGGGCTCTTTCTATTTAGGAGGGCTAGTCCAAGGGAGACGTCCCTAAGCAATATGGGTTTAATGAAGGGCTAAAGGGTAATGGATCAAGTCAACGAAGTCCCCTTTCACAGATTGCTGCCAAAGATGAGATAGTCAAGAAGATTCTTCCACTGGATGGCACCTGTTTGCGAGACAAGACAAATAACTAGAATATGTGCTTGCAGTGGGTTAGTACTTCAAGATATTAATGACTATCTTTATCATGTATATGAGAAAATGATTAAGTGCTATTATTGACGAAGTTAATGATAGCTAAACAAAGACAAATGGTTTATATCACTTCTTCAACAAAGCATGAGAGATAAAAGCATTCAACGTTCACAATCAAATCCTTGTATTAAATGTCAATGCAATAAATATCTCAAAATAGCTCACATATATAGTAGCTACATCACTATATTGTTGTTGCTGCAATAATGATGACATCAGCCTTATTTCTAGGTCAAAATTTGAGACAATTGAGTGGAACGTTTTATCAAATCAGCTCATAGATGCATTTAATGACTCAATGCCTATCAAGATAGATGATAAATGTCACAATGTTGCAAGCATAAACAAGAGATCTAAGAGGTGTGACTTCACCTATACAATTTCTGTTGTCTGCAGTTAGGGTTAGCTAGCCAAGGAGTGACGTTTTGACAAATTCAGCCACAAAAATTGCAACAAAACTCGACGGCTATGATAAGATAACTCAGCCGCACCTTTTCATCCAAGCAAAGATAATTTTAGGGCAAAACGTTATCAGCTTTAGGATTAGTGAAGGAAAGCTAGGGTTAGACGCTAGGTTAGTTAGGGTTTCAAATTAAAAGTAGTTTGAAAGAGAGTTTAAGGCATAACAATCTCAAGAAGGTTTCTAGACTAGTGCCTTGGGTTAATGGAGTCAGTTTGAAGTGAGACTAATGGTTGAGGAGGAACTTAAACTTAAGGACAAGAGAGCTAGGGTTTGATGGTGTTGCTATGGCAAGGCCACCAACCCTAAACCCTAAGAAGGAAAGACTTACCTAGGTGTAGCTAAGGCTAGGCCTAAAGCTTCCTCTTCTCTCCTTAAGACTTGTTTGGCAAAACGGCTAGCTTACAAGCACAAATATAGGGATGAAAAGTGTTGCTTCATACAAGGCTTTTCAAAACCCTAGAAGTAAACCCTAGGTGTAAACTAAATTAGGCATAGGACGCCTTCTTTCTTCAATTTGTGTTGAAAACTAACTCAAGATGAGAGGGAATCTAGTGTAGCTATGGCTAGGCTAAAATTCCTTCAAATCAAATGGCTATAAGCTTTATTCATGGGGACATGAAGCCATAACCTATTTGTGTGTTGGCTCCCTAGGGTTTCAAGGATTAAGAAAATAACAACAAGATAACAATTAATGCAAGATGTTAAATCAACAACCATTCATTCAAAAAGTTTTGATGAAAAACACTTACAAGATCATGAAGAAGCATAATCCAAATCCTAGTTGTAAACCTTCCAATGAATAAAAGCACCACTTGCCAAACAATAGC
>CBVK0102591256.1:20747-34133 GCA_900067695.1 Picea abies
TAAACCTTCCAATGAATAAAAGCACCACTTGCCAAACAATAGCCCTCCAATAGGTTGCGCCTCACTCCAAAGAGAAGAAAACCAAGGACAAAAGACTAGAAGTGTCACTCTCACAAGAGAGAAAGTTATGTTATCATAAAATGGAGAGGCAACATCCTCTATTTATATGATCTCATGACCTTTAATTAACAAAATAGGTCATTAAAAGCAGCCGACAAGGCTGACATTACATTATCCAATTAATTTGTCACTTTTACATGCTAAAATGTCAAAAATGAGCTAATAATGAGACGCCAGGCCCCTAAAGGGGAGACGTTGGCCCTGTTGGGGCATAATCATCATCCACTGAGAAAGTCGTTGCCCCTCCTGGGGCTCCTGCAACTTGCCACATGTGAAAAGAAGCCTAGCATGCTGCCACATGCTCCAGAAATCGTCCAAGCTACCCTGGGTGGCATCCTGATCATCAAGGTCAACATCCCATCTATAAGGGGCTGATCCCCATAGGCTAGGTCTCTGCCAAAACGTCCTAATGAGGGCGTCCTTCTTCTTCTCCGTGCAAGGGATCGTCACAACTCTGTCCTGCCTCTGCCATCCCAACAGCCACCTTATGGGCTCTTCAGCCCCATGGAGGTCTGAACTAATCATCTCCCCATGTGCACCGATCCTCTGGCACCTATCCGTTGGGCATGGTCCTGCACATCAAAGACTACGCCCTCCATGGGATAATTAGTCCTAGACATCATATCAATGTAAATCATATCTCATCATTAAAATTATCAAACATATGCATGAAACCCCTAACAAATCATCTAAGAGCTCAAAGACATTACACAGACCCACCATACACAGCTAGGGAAACCAACAAAGCAACCTATTGGGATAATACCCACAAGTGATGGAAAGTTTCCTCAAAGGGTCATTCAAACCATGTATAAAGAGATGATATGGTTTTTAGGGATGTCCGGCTATAGTAAGACCAAGGGCTAGTGTCGTCTGTGGGTGCCTTTGTAGGAGGCGAGCTGTACCTGTCATGGATGCATTTTTTCCAAGCCCTTATTTCCTTATCTTTCTTTATTTTCATTTTACTACAAGCCTTGACGAAGAGGACACTGCCTTGGCTTGGTGGCCAGAGCTGACAGCGTTACCCACTAGTATCTTCGTAGAAATGAGAGGGCTAGCTCATGATGAGACCCCCCTTCCTTTGGCCATGCAACCAAAGGTCACTGCCCTGTTTTGGTGACCAGATAGTGGCAATGTCATACCGCTAAATACTTATGAACATAATGGGCCAGCTCGTGATGAGACCTCCCATCCTCTTGGTTAGGTCTTGCATTTATTTATTTCATTTTTTCTTAGGGTCCCTTAGTTTCTTATCGAGAGGATTTTTATTGCCTTCTCGGGGATCCCCTGAGCGAAGCATCTCTAGGTTTTCATTTTCCTATGGCTTTTATCTTTTACTAGATGCTTTTACCGCCTGGGCCTTTAGCCCCTTCTTCCCACAAGACAAGATATACCCTGGAAGGTCATCCTAATGGCCAGACTAGGGGAATGGAATGGATGAGCAGGATATAATGATGGAAAAGTGATAAGAAGGTGGGAGCAGATGATGGCTCTGCAAACCCCCTTTGGTGGATAACCAAAACCCGTGAATACCGGCTTGCTAAGTTGCCCCATCAATCACCCCAACAATGGTCAAGAGGATTAGTGTAATATCCAAGTAGTCATCCGAAATGAAAGGAACCTAATGCATACATAAGAAGGTTATAACGATCAAATATGACACATACCATGATACCTTGGACCAATTACCTCATGGAGCAAGAGTCCTCTCTGATGCAAGTCCAGGCCGGTAGTGATGGAAGTTGGTACTACTGACAGGACAAAGCTGGCTAAGAAAGAAGAAAGATGGGCCCTCCAGGGCCATGCTCAAGTCACTCCTGCTCTCGGTACTCCATGTCTAGGACCATGTGGGCCTCGAGACATGATCTCCTAGTTATCCCTAGATATCGGGGATAACATCTGGCTCTGACTCGGGGACATGCGCTAACTGCAGAGCGTATGAGAACCTCAGCAATCTCTGGCATAGACCTGTAACCTGCTCACACTCGACAAAAGGGCATCAGCGACAAAAGACAGGGTGGTATTTGTCTTGTCTCGCAAACAGGTGCCATCCAGTGGAAGAATCTTCTTGACTATCTCATCTTTGGCAACAATCTGTAAAAGGGGACTTCATTGACTTGATCCATTACCCTTTAGCCCTTCATTAAACCCAGACTACTTAGGAACATCTCCCTTGGACTAGCCCTCCTAAATATAAAGAGCCCCCCATCGAGGTGACAGTGGGTGGGGAAGCTCCTATTACGCCGGTTTTAAGCCTTGACTCAAGCCTACTTAAACCCCTCCTACAAACCGTGCGATAATAGGACCAAAACAACATCATATACATCAACATGGGTAATATCACACACTACCTCATCCTTGAAGGGATGTATTCCATAGGAAAAGAGACATTGTTGGTTGATGTGAATATCTCATCCCTGGTAAAGCCACCTGACGTTGTATGGTTGTGGGTGTGCTGTTGTCAACAACCCCAACTATTTGACAACCTTAGTTGAGATGAGGTTCTTTTGGCTATCGTTATCAACAATGAAATGAAATGGGTTCCCCTTCACTTGCATATGTGAATGGAAGAGGCACTGCCCCTCTTCAAGATCTACTGGTTCTTCTAGCTAAATTATTGTGGTCGCAAAAGTAGCAGTGGGGTCTAAGTTGATGATTTGTCTTTTTTTCAATATTTTTTGGATTGGATTCTGAATCAGGGTTCGACTCTGTCGGGTATGTGTTATATTCTTTGCATGAATAGTAGAGTCTAATCATATGCACCATGCATGTAGGGGGGTGCAGTGGGGCAGAGCCCCCCACTCGGGGGTTCGGGGGTCAACGCCCCCCCAATTTTTTTTTCTGCATCGGGACCACATTTTTTCTGCCTCGGGACTGCATTGTATTTAGGTGGTTTTTAGGAACATGGTTTCTTTCCTGATGGTTTTCTATTTCTGGTTAAGGAATTATGGTTTTGGACTAATCTAGGTCATTGGGTTAGGGTTTTGGATGCCGCTGGATCCTATATGTATTTTGTATCATAAACATTGTAACATGATGAATAATATAGAATATGTTGGTTTTCCCAGTTTGGGTTTCTAGGGGAAGAATCTCTGTGCAATGTTTGTATTTTACATTGTATCTTTTTTGTTCCTTTACTGAATATCTGTTTGCAGTAGATATTGTACAAGGTTAAAATCTATAGGCTGCGTGTCTTTGACCTCGACCACCAATGGTTGTTTCGAGCGACATTCATGAGTGTTGTGTCAGGGGATTTTATGAAAGTCAAACCACTTCCCAATGTCATTCTTCATCTTTACTTTACCCTTTTTTTTCCATGTCTTGGATTGGTTTTCTAGAGGTTGTTGGTTAGGGCCATCTTTACCTTGCTTTGGTTGTTGCATATTTGCATACCTGAATTCCCATTTCTTCTGGTTTCTAAATTTTTTCTTTATTTTGACAACATATCGATAGGAAGCTCCCAATGATGAGATGTTTAGGAAATCCATTTCAGTTTGGATGTACCTATGTAGAGCCCCACAGTATTTCATAAACAGATGTCGCTTAGAGTCTTTGATACCTAGCTTGGTTCCCAATTATGGAAAGCATTTGTGAACTTTGGCACTGTTTGGTTCTTCTCTTGACAAAGGTTGTTCCATCTCATGTACTCGTCTTCATAGTTATTAATAGGATAGTATTATTTTTTGACCGCATCCAAAAAACAATCCCAAGTGGGCTCGACCCCATATATTCTAGATTCCTCTGTGAAACTTTACTCCTAGTAAGTTTCCCACCAATGTGTGACATGAGGGAGAGCCTTGGGGAGTGAAAAGGTGATATTTTCCCCGTCGAATTTTTTTTGAACAAAGAAATAACATTCTAATAAATTTAACCATTTTTCTAGGGCATCCGCATCTATTTGACCTTTAAATATGGGAATATCAAAATTAACTTGTACCTTGAAGGGAGAGGTTCCTCCAAAATGGTCTCTTGATGAAGATGCCCCTATTTCTATCGACAGGTGTTGAAGGGTGTGTAAAAAATTATCCATCATTTCGTCCCTCTGTCGTGCAAGAGATTGCCTAAGCAACATGTTAATAGAATATTCTACTCTGTTGTTTCCCTTTTCTGCCACCATAGAGGGTTTATTGGGCATGCGAGAGTGATTTTACTCAATAGAGACAAACTCGAGACCCAACTGGATATACTCATACCTCGTATGGGACATGCACTAAAAAACCGATCAAGAGAAGCCTGCTCTGATACCACTAATCTAGATTAATTTTGGAACGAAATGAAAGCAAAGATATTACAATGAAATACTCATGAAAATTTCCAGAAATAGAGAAATACAGTTATACTTGATTTCTATTATTGAAAGAATTGTAAGGAGACTGTACAAATATAGAGTGCAAGACTCACTAGAATGGTGGCATCTTTACTTTGAGAAGAGATGTGACAGCTATGATCATTTGCTAGAAGGTACTTACAATGAGGATCTAAAGGAATTTTTATGATATACATGAATTCCAAAATCCTGGACATCCAAAAACCTAACCTTAGGAGTTGAAACACAAAAAGTCATGTGGGCCCCATTTGGGTGAGTTAGTACATTAACTTCCCAGGGCCATAACTTTTGCATGCGATCTCCTTTTTAGGCATGTGATAGCCCGTTGGAAAGGTATTTTAGAGAAATATGCATTATGTCGTCAAACTTTGACTTTGTCTATAGTTTGACTATGGAATGCCAAAATAACATTGTTTAGGGCCCCAAAATGGCCCTAGAAGTACAAAAAGATGTGTTGACATGAAAACATACAAAATAAGCCAGTTGGATAGGTGGGAGGCCACCAGTATCCACTTGGAAGATGTGTAGGGATTCAAACAACCACATAAGTGTAGAACCCACAATTACAAATAAGTATAGAAGAACATGTTGCACTAAAAAATGACAAGAGGAGCCAGTAGGAACAGGTGGGTGGTCACCAATATCCACTTGGATCAGTCTCAGTCTTCAAAGGGTTGTTGTTTGGTGAAAATACCCCCAGGATATATGACTAGGCTAACAAATTATTAGAGACAAAGGAACGATAGAACATATGGAAAATCACAGTGTCATCAGGATATTATGTTCCAAAGAAAATCCCTCTTTTCTTCCATATCATGTATATGAAAAATTGTTTATTATAGAAGTGGAAAGGAAATAAAACTTATGCCTACATTTTTTCCATGAAAAAAGGAAAAAAAAATTCATCCTCTTTCCATGGAAGATTGGATATTTCATTTTCAGAAACATAAATAAAATTGACAAGTTTGCAAACCATTTCAACAATGTGAACTTAAAATATGTTGAAAAGAGAAGAATTGTTCAAGAGACTCACAAAGATAGATCTAGCAGGAGGTACTAACGAGGTACAATACCCTAAATTAATTCTCAACTCAATGTTTCTAACAAAGCAACAATTTGACGAACAAGTTGAGATATTTAAAGGGTTATTAGTTTAAAATATTTATGGCATACTTGAATATAATGAAGATGAAATATACAATTGGCTAGTTGATTATTCAGTGAAAAATAAATATATTGAGGACGCAGTACATGGTATTTCTCCTGACTTAAGAGACTTGGAAGGTGAATTATTCAACATTAAAATCATGCATGAAATAAACGTCACACCATTGAAAAACTATTTTGAATATTGGTTCAAAAAGGCAATTGACAAATTAACCAAAGAAGGAAAAGAAATAGTTGAGACAGTTCCTATAACCATGAATGAAGACAATAAAAGGACATCAAAAAGAAATTGAAGAGACGATAGACCATCATAGTAAGTTCATGCTGATCATATCTTTCTTTCTTTATCAGTTTTTCATCCAGTTACTCTACTTCTTTGACTAGAAAGGTTTAACATAAATATGATAACTTCTCCATGTCTTCTTTCCAAGTCTTATTACTCTGTCATTGCCCACCATCCTCCTTCTAAAACTTATTTCTTGTTTATAATTTATTTATGGTCGGCAGGAGCTCCAGTCCCAATCCTAAGGACAAACACATTTAAACTTCAAGGCTTTGTAACAGACTAAATATTTTTCAGAAATCCCAAGAAACTATTTCAGGATCAATTTTGACTGTACTTTATAACTTTGAGTTTTGAGTATAATGTATTTGAGATTGATCTATAATTATATTTATTTGAGCTCCCCATGTTTCTACTCTATTAAAATTCTCTTATGCATGCAAACCATCTTCTTTTATTTTATGTGATAAAAAATCTTTAGTTTAACTATGGTGGATGAGAGGAAATTTTGTTTATATTTTTCAAGTGTATGAAGTGTATGGTTCCTAGTCACTTCTCATGAACTCTCTTTAAAAAAAAAAAAAAACATTTTGTTTCTTGTTATCTTTTCTTGCAACCTTTATATTTCTTTTATTATCACAACGGACTTCTTCAAAGTCCTATATTCTAAAAATCTATCAATAGTTAATAGTTGTTAGTTGGTATTGAAGATCATGTTGTTTATATCAATGTGGTACAAACTTATTCATTTAATGAAAAGATAGATTTGATTTATGTCCACATTTAAGCACCAATTATGTATAGTGTGTTAATAATTCCATTATTTTTATGCAATGTAAGCTTCATTAGTTGTCTTTCGATAATTAGTTGACTATGTATATAAAAAAATACATCACAATTGTTGATGTGGATCAACTAATGTGTTAGGTGCGCATGTTTGGATCAAGTGGGTATTAGAGCATCCTTTCATATGTCCATCAAGGACAAATTATATCCCATCGATTATTGAAATGAACAAAAATAACAATGGTAGTACCTACAACAAATTTCCAACAAGACAGTGGATGAAAACATCCAAGAGTTCAACTACTAAACCATTCGGCCCAAAGTGATGGAAAACAAATCCTATTTGGTGACCAAGTTAGTTAGTATACATATAATGCCAATTCATAATGAAATTGAGTTGTTCAATATATAGGCTCTTTAAGGAACCTGCTGAAAGTCAAAGTCAATCTAGGTTATGAATAGTGGGAGGGAGCCTAATAATGTATATGTTGGTGCTAATTCCAACATTGAAGGAAAGAAGATCATAGAAAAATATGGCATGTGGAAGAAACCATTTAGTGCGACCACACAAAAGAAGATTGAATCCAAATTACCTAAAGGAAATTGCAGTTGAAGAAGAAGAATGTTCCCCTTGGAAATTATTGCAGTGTGGACAACATTCATCCTTTTCCAAGGATGAATATTGAAAGCCACATTGAGAGTATTGTGAGAAGTCAATCACAATAGAGTAGGGAGAGATGGAAACATTAATGCTTGGCAGTGCAACAAAAGGCATTTGTTTGATTCTAGAGATGCATCCTTAGCATATTGAACACATAAAAAAATTATTTGATATTGGTATTGAGAGAAATATCATCTCATAAGAAGTAGTAAAGAACCATAATATACTTATATTGGTGAATCTTGAACTCTCTTCTTTAGGTTGGTTTAAAAAAAACAAGTGATTATGGCTCCATTTCAAGCACAAAACAAAGTTCAACATCTCAACAAACATTGCTAAAGTAGAGTTTGATGTTATTCCATTAGATATGTGTGCTATGATTTTTGGAAATCTATAACTTTGGGTTCAAGATTGGTCCCCCTAGTCCCCCTAAAGGTGAGGTTGGTCCCCCTACTGTAGGTATAGTTCCACCCAGAAGTTGGGTGCCAACCGTAGGTTGCGTAGTAACTGTGTTGTGTCCGGGAAAAGGAAAAGGAATCATACCACCCTGTCCACCAACAGGAATCTGCGGGTTGGATGCAATGGTTGGGATACTACCACTAGGGTTAGGAATACCAGAAGGAAACTGAGGGAGTGTCAGAATGAAACCGAGAATAGGATGCCCAAGAAAAGGAGGACCACCTAGAGAACTGGCCGGGGTTTGCGGAGGTGTTGGATTGGCAGCATTCAACAACACATTCAGTGCATGGTAATCAGGTGGTAATGTCGGAATGACATCGGGAATTCGCTGGGTATTGATAGGAGCAAGAGTAGCTGCAGTAATTTTGGTTTGGACACTCGTAGTATTCACGATATGGGCCATCTCGGGAGGGAGATCAAAGCGATAAATAGTAGTCTCGGGTGCAGTTTCTATCTCAGAAGACACAGAAGGGTTAATTTCGTAGACATGGGGTGACTCAGTTCCGAAAAGGACTCGACAGAAATCACCTGACCAAAAAGGATCTTGGCCTACTACACCGTGAGAAGGCCCAACAGTTGATTCAGAAGATGTAACAATAGTTTCTTCAGAAGGAGTCAATCGCACAAAAGGTCATTCACCACGACGAATGCGATAGTCCTCTCTAGTATTGGTAATTCAAAAATCTTCTAGAGAGTCAGTTCATTCTACCTGTGGAGGCGGTGTGGTGACAACTGGAACGTCACTGGTTTCCCCGTGTGGTGGAGTAACCACTGGGACTTCAATCTGATGGGGAGAACCCTCAAGTGTACCAGTAGGCGAGGGTTGAGAATAATCCAGATGCTCTAGAGATAAACCTTGCATTCTACAAGAACGTCATGGGGGAGCAATTGTAAACAAGTGACAAGCTCTGCAAAAAACCTCCTATGGTCAACTTCGAGAAACAAATATCACTCACTAGTAAACAAAATCTAGGAAGCAATCACCAAGCAAACAATACCTTCTAATTTCGAAGCCACTAGTTGGTGATGAAATCCAATGTCGCAACAACGAGACAAGAAGGGGCGGGGCTAAGGTGGAAAAGTTACGTTGATGACCTGCTTAACAGACTTACACCCTGGTGCAAGCTCCCACACATAATCATGGGTATACCCTCCAAGAAGCCCAAGTGAGTTTGATCAATGTCGATTCTAGGTACCATGAAGACTTTCCCCTCCATAGTCACCTCGGGTAAGAACCTAGAGAGATAGGCCACTAAGGTTACCACAAACAATAGTACAGCCTGGGGGAATAGTCGTCAGTCTGATCCACACGCAAGGGCAGGGTATCTAGCCCAAAATCAACTCAAAGGCTCCCACTCATAATTGTGGGTATACCTTGGAGTGATCCCCATAATACGTGCAATCTCTACACCAATGTCAACAAAGCAGGGTTAGTAACTCTGCCAACACCAATGCGACCTAGTGCTTGACCCTTGTGTTAGAAGGGCGTCCCAGGACAATATGTTGCAAATGGAATTTAACACTCCCTAACTCAAGATGTTATTGTGTGTTTTTGAGATTTTGGAGAGTGTATCTCTCTTCCTACTCCAAAGCGCTAGCCTAGCTAAATGTTGGTGTAAAAGAGCCCTAGAAAAGAGTTACTAGATAAATTCTAAGATTACGCAATGTTTTTAAAAGATGTTGTTTACTCAAAGGTAACGGAAGTGAAACTCATGATGTATGAATCTGACCCACATAATGCAAGGATGATGATGAAATATAAAACTTTTCATTCCATGAATCCTATTTATGGGAGAGAGAGAAAATTTTCCAAATCAATCTCAATACTACAATGCAATGCACAATTTCCTTTCAGATGTCAATGCAAACAATCATCTATCAATGAACAATCTCTATATGTCTTTTTCAAATAGTTCAACAAACTCTAAAATTTGATTTTCAATGTTTTTTGCAATACAAAAACAATATTTTGAAAGAAAACTTGTTGTTCACTTTCCAAAAAGAACTCTGATTAATGAGAAAAGAAAATCAAATCATAAAGAATCAAACAATAACAACTCAACCAACACTTTCAATGAAAGTAAAAACAAAAAGAAAACTAATGAGTCTTCTCAATGCAAAAACGTTCTTTTGAACCAACAAGCAAAAGAGAAACACCAAGCACTTAACTCTCAACCAATCACTAGTTCTCATCCAATCCGACACACTCAAATCCAGAAGTCAGAGAAAAGGAAAATGCCAATAAGAGCCAAGAAATGAAAGTCAAGCTACAAAAGACAAGAAACACCTTGAAACCCTAAAACAGTTCAAGCATGCAAACTAAAGCAAGAGATGTATCAATCAATGATCCAATAAGCCTATCAGAGATGAATCAACTGGTCTAAGCAATCAAAACTTAAATTCAAAATTTTCAAAAATCTTGCTCGCAGACAAGCAGTGTAACACAGTGCGAGAAGATAGGATTCTCGCAGGCAACCTTATAGCAAGGTGCGAGGTGTTCACACTGGACCCTATATGCAGGGTGCGAACCTGACTAATTCTCGCAGGCTGCAGTTAAACGCAGTGCGAGAACTCCTGAAGATAACAAAAATTTTGAAACTGAAGGAAAAATTGACCAAGGCTTCTGAACCCAGTAAGTCTATCAGGATATCCTGAAGACTCAGAGACTGAAAAAACAAGAGAATAACGAAACTAGAGCAAATGGCCACAGAAAAACTCAAAAACCATAAAGAAAAAGGGAATAGATCCCTAGTGGAGTCGCCGATTTTCTTTCAGGATTAATCCGTAAGTGTGGACACAAACCGATCTCCCTAGATCCACCTGGATCTAGAACAAAACAGGACAGAATAATACACTTTCCCTAGATCTAGACTATTGAATGAACTAAGAGGCAAGGATCATGGACATACCTTATGAATGCTTCCTTGGGTCTTTGTTGTTCCAAGCTTTGCTCCAACGCTCTTGTGCCGTTCAGATCACAACAGTACAAACCAATCGAAGTGAAAGCAGATCAATATATTCAATATCTAATCTATACATATGATCAAGGAATTATGTAATAAAGTGACATCATCTTTATGGGAAAGGGACATATTACTGTATTAAATTGATAGAAAGTGAAACTTACAACCTGAGCCTTGATGTTGTAGATCTCCTTTCGATGGCTCCTAGCTCTGACACATACACTTGCTCATGCATGAAGAAAACCAACCACCTTTGATGACCTTGCTGGTGTCTCTAGCTGTTGTAGCATCAGTCCTTCATACAATCTTACACTAATTATCCAATCAATATCTTTCTAGTTTGCTTCTAACCTTTTCCATAATAATTCCCCTCAATATATAGAAGAAAATAGATTATTTACTTGGATAGAAATGATCCCAAGATATCTGGAATGCCAGCACCTAAATAACCATTCGAAAGCCAACTCATCCTTCTAGAAGATTCCCTTCTAGAAGGTTCGAGAATTTATCTTTTTCCTTCCTTTGGAAGATGTTCGCACCCTGATAGTTAGGTACAGTGCGAACCCCTCACAGTCCATCTTAATGCAGCCTGCGAGAATTAGGCATTCTCGCAGGCAAATATATAGGTAGCCTGCGAACATCCCTTAAAAGTATGATTTCTGGAAGCAGACAAATGTAACTTTTCTCAGGAAAATGTTCTTAGTGAAGAGCTTGATTTTCCATCATCATAACATCATCACGATGACCAAAATTGTGGATAACAAAGATAAAAACTATGAATGATTCTTAAACCAGTGAAGCCATGCTAATTATGGCCAAGTTGATTGAATGCCAACAAAAAAATATTTAGTGACCTTAGT
The DNA here is from genome assembly GCA_900067695.1 of Picea abies. NCBI lineage: Eukaryota > Viridiplantae > Streptophyta > Pinopsida > Pinales > Pinaceae > Picea > Picea abies. The sequence continues at coordinate 32,374 of CBVK0102591256.1, forward strand.
GCATGTTCCAATTGTAAGCCTATAGACCAATTAAAGCAGCGTGGAAATATTCTTTGTTAGTATTCTCATGGTGAAATAAAGAGAGAGTGGCACTCTCTAATCAGAGGTGTTAATATAATGAGGCCTTGTCACAAGTAGATCTAACATGATAGGATTTAGAAGAGAAAAAGTAGTTGCAAAAGTTATTGAAGCACTTAGATTGTAAGTTGTTCTAGGAACGACATAAAATGCCCCCAGGTTGTGCAATTAAGAACTCCATGGAAATACAAAGTTCTTCCCAATGAGACACTATACATGACTCCATTGTTGGAAAATCAAGAGATTAAGAGGAAGATGTAGGATTCATTGGATAAGGATCATATTCAACCCATCTTATTGCATTATGGATCCACCATTACTTTAGTTCCAAAGAAGGATGGTGCATGGAGAAGTCATTGTGCCAAGAGAAGATATTATTCACTTAAAAAGATTGTTTGATCGTCGATCTACAATGAGGGGATATCCACTTATAACGAGAATTATGCCCCAAGTCATGACTTCTATTTTTCTTTATATGTGGAAAAACATATCATAACTCAGTTGTCAACTGACAATGAGAAAAAACATCATTGGTTGTGGTTCATGAATGCATAATGACTCATTATCGTTATTCAAAAAAACTACATTACCTGAAATGATCCATTGGTGGTCCATGATGGGGTAGACTTTCAGTCCTGTTAGATGCCTTTAGGTGTTGGGCCATTAACATGTTTCCCTATGTCTGAGGAAGTGACAATATATTAGTCAATTAGAGGCAGGTTTAGGTCTTACTACAGGACCAAAATGTGATTTCATCCTAGATAGTGTCCATAATAAATCTAGTCTCCCTTGCTCTCCTCTAGCGAATCTCCGAAGTGCAATAATTCAATAGGGTGTTGACTCCTTCCTAGGTGACAAGTGTCCACATGTCAACCACACGGTCCCCACCTAATGGACATGACGTATGATCACACGAGCCTCGTCTCTTGGCACTTCATGACTTCTACAGTCAAAAGGAAGTTCCTCCAAAGCCCGAACCTCTGATACACGATGTATCAAGATGCCAGATCTCATGACTCTCCTTCCTCCTCGATCAACGATTCAGATCACATCGTGATCTTGCGACTTGGAACTTTGTAGAGAAAAGGCCTCTGCCTCACAGCTCACGATACCCAAATCCACGATATGACCCAGATTTCTGCCACCTGTCCTCCAAATTGGATAGTCCTGATTCCTTCAGGACTTCGCAGGTCGCAAAATCAAAAGACTTCTCTGTTTCGCTCTCCAATGTTGAATCCCCAAGATACGAGGAGCTCGTGACATGCATCCTCCTAGATGGACAAAACTGATGTCTTCGGGACTTCGTGACTTGTGACCTCTAGTCTCCCAGTCTCCTATCCTCGGAACCTCTGAAGTTATGAACCCCAAAATCCCGATGCCTCTGCCATTTAGGGACTTTTCGGGTTCTCTCCTCTACTTGCGAGGGTTTAAACCTCGTGCTCCTTTCAATAGATCTGATGGATATCGGATGTCTACGCAAGATCTAACGGCCTAGATCTGTTCCATCCTTGTGCACTCTCCTACTGCTTCCTGGACGTGAAACTTTAGTGGTCTAGATCTTATCCTCGCTTGATCTAATGGCAGATGTAGCTCCCTCCTTGTGAGCACTCTATTTCTTCCCGAACCTTGGAAGAATTCAACTTATCAAAGGCCTCGGCCTTTTCTTCGTGAGATCGGAAGAG
>CBVK0102591272.1:0-16257 GCA_900067695.1 Picea abies
TACTAAGTCCACGCTGACCAGGCCCCTTTCGAGGTCGCTGAGGGGACGGTTTATTTTGCCAGCATAAAAGGAAATATTTGACTAATTACTAAGTCCACGTTGACCAGGCCCCTTTCGAGGTCGCTGAGGGGACGGTTTATTTGCCAAATTGAAATACTGAATTTGAAATCTAATCTAACAATTATTGTTCTACTTGCAGAAACAAAAGAAATTAATCTAAGCTAACAACTTGTGCAAAAATTGACAAAATCACCACAACACCACTCCCCCCTGGGGGGTTTGAAGAGCGGGAGCTTGTAGCCCCGCTTATTTTATTATGACGTTATACAACGTTTATTGGGATGACTTGTGAGCATTCATTAGGGGGCTCACAAGCTCTTACAACAATTTACAAAGCACTATGAAGTAGAAAAATGGCCTCCGGGGGTCCCGGATGCTCCTAATCCGCCCAAAACGGACAAAACCTCCTTCTATCTGTTCACCAACCTGCACAAAACAGCAAACAAACAAGGATAAAAGATGCCCAAAAACACTTTAGAAGTGTCTTGAGTTATGAGTCAAAACTTCAAAAAATTTTCTAAGTTAATTTTGTAATTTTCGGCAAAAATTAACTAAGGAACTCAAGCTAAAGAGCTAGTTTCCTTAGGGTCTTTTTGTTGCTGTTGTAAAACATAAATACAGAAATACTTTAACTACCAAATATAACCTTGAAAGATCTTTTAAAGTAAACTATTTTCAGCCTTTAAAATTGGAAATTAAAACTAGCTAAAAATTGCTTTAAACACTTTGCCGAATCTATTTCTTATGAGATATAGAGCTTAAGAATTTGATAGATTTAGACAAATGATAATGCAAAGTAAACGATGGATTTAGATAATAGATTTCTTCTTTGCATTAGAGGAACCAAGTGACCAAGTAACCAAGAAATTGCCTTTTTAAAGAGAAGGAGAGAAAGAGCAAACTTGTGTTTAGAATGTGTTGGGCAATGGAGTCCTTCTTGATGGATTGTGGAGGGATCTTCTTCAAAGACTTGGAGAAAATGAAAAGTCAAACTAGACCATCCGCTTTTCCAATTTCAGATTCAATCACTTCGGTGTTAGAAAATGGTATCACCTACAAGAGCAATCTTACAACACAATTTGTTAAACAAAACATATATTGTATTCAAAACCACTCAAGTAAATAGATAGAAAGATCACTAATCAAGCTACCTTAGCAATCTTACCCTATTGAGTAATAGTACTCCTATCAAGGCCACAATAACCAAAAGCATCAAAGTAGTAAACAATAAAATGATATCACCTCGTTAATATAGCATCCACACACTTGGCCAATCCACCAATTTGACCTCCAAAGTCTTGATTTTATTATTCCAAAATAGAAAGAGTATTACACTAGCAAGCTTACAAAATGCTTTCTTCCAAAGCTCCAACTAACAAATGAGGAGGAAGAAGCTCTTATTTATACACAAGAGGGGCGCATGGCCTCCTCAAGGAGGGCGCACCACATGTTATGGAATGGGCTGCCAAGTGGGAGAGCAAGGGCGCCACTTCTCCCAATCCATCCAACAAGTGTCAATCTAAACCAAAGTAAAGGGGAAGCTGCCACTTCTTTGCACCAAGGGCTGCCACCTCAAGAGGGCGCCACCTCTCCAAGAGGGGCGCACCTCCTTTATTCCCATGTGCTCAAATCAAAAGGATTTGCAATCAATCAAATCTCAATCAAGTATATATTGTCCCCTTTGACCTCTTGATTGACTTTGCATTTAAGTTTTCTCCATTTTTGTCCCCCTTTATTATTTTTTTATTTTCACTTGGCTGATTTTATTGAATTAAAATGCCTTTTTTGGGTTTTTGAGGGTAAAATCACTTTTTGGTGATAAAAATCACTAATTTTACTCAAGTAAGTGGGTAATTAGCTAACATGGGTGCTCTAGGTCCAAAAACGAGCATCCCCATGACCAATTTGATGCCCAAATACTTACTTTTTTAAGTATCTTTATTTTTTAATTAAAAATTGCCGAATTCTGGCAATTTTTTAATTAACTGAAAAAATTAAAAAATCCTAGGGGGGACTTAGTACATTTCCATAAGACTCTAGGAGGATGTTTGGCATGGTAATATACATCAGACACTAGGCTTAGATCCATGCTCAAGCCCCAACCATGAGCATATACTCCAGCTCTGGAGGATTGAGTGAAAAAACTCATAAATTATAAATCGCCTGAAAAGCGGCAAAATATAATTAGTAAGGAAAAAACACTCCAGAGTATAACTCACGCTTAGGAATTGAGGTGGCTAAGACCTTTTACAAATTCATCATGCCAACACCTCTTATTACAATTTTTATGGAAATGTAAAGTAACCAGGTGGTCTTTTAGACCGGCTGAATTTCTGAACTTCTGAATTTTGAACAATAATGTTCAATCTTTGGCGGCTCAGCGGAAATGCAACTTTGGTGGATAACATTGGCTCCATATGGGGATGTGTGCTTGATCTTTTATTCTTTAAAGGAAAGCGTACGAGAATCCAGAATCATAAGACCTGCATCCACCGAAATTTTTTGTCAATAACATGTCCATATATGAAATCCAATATTAAACATAAGCTGCAGAAATAATGTACATGTATATACAAATATTTTACAACAATAAACTATGTACAATAAAATTTTCAACTATGTACAAATATTCTACAACAATAAGCTATGTACAGGAAATAAATGAATTTAAAGTACAGAGGATAGGGTTTAGAGAATATGATACAACAGATGTCCCATGGACATCAGATGACTTCGTTGAAGAAGAGTTTGAGAAGTTGGCCATTTACTGGTAGTGGCAACTTCTCACCGTCCAATCTGTTTAGGACAAAAGAGTTCTTTCCAGCTACATCCTGGATGATATAAGGCCCTGCCCATAAACTGTCGAACTTGCCGTGACTTCCTGGTTTCTCTCTTCGTTTGTCCCATAAAAGGACTGTATCACCTGTTTGGAAATCCCTTTGTCTTGAAGATTTATCAAAAGTTTTCTTTATCTTTTCTTGATTTCTTATGCTTTGATCAAGGGCTTTCCTTCTGTTTTCGTCTAGCTCAATAATCTGATCAATCCTGTTTTGATGAAAGTCTTCATCCAAACCATATTTCTGGATAAACTGATACACTGGAAGTTTAAGGTGTACTGGCAGAGTAACATCAAGGCCATAAACCAACTCAAAAGGACTCTTTCCTGTTGAACTCTTTTTTGTGATTCTGTCGGCCCAAAGTGCAAACTTGATTTTATTATCCCACGACTTTTTGTTATCCCCAACTGTTTTCTTGAGAATTGTCATTAAATTCTTGTTACTAGATTCAACAAGACCATTGCCCTGGGGATAGTAATTTGATGAGTGAGATAATATAATGCCATATTTGAAACAGAATGAGGATAATTCTGTTGAGCTGAAAGCTTTGGCATTATCTGTGGTTATTTTTGCTGGCACCCCAAATCTAGTGATAATCCTGTCCTCAAGAAAATCCATGACCACTTTATCTGTTGCCGACTTGGTGGGTATAGCTTCTACCCACTTGGTGAAATAGTCAGTTGCTGTGATTATCCAAGTATAGCCATTACTTGAATTATCCTTGAACTGACCAATGAAATCTAGCCCCCACTGCTGAAAAGGGGCTTCCACTACTACTGGCTGTAACGGTAACGCTGCTAGCTTCTGCTTCCCAGTAAACAACTGACACTGCTGACAACCCCTGACCATTTTGTGCAGACAACCCCTGACCATTTTGTGCACATCTAAAAATATAGTAGGCCAGTAATAACCTGCTCTGAGGATTTTGTGGGCTGTGGTTTTGGCTGCAAAATGCCCATCACAAAATCCAGAATGAAAGTCAACCAAGAGTCTCTTGGACTCAAGCTCATCAACACATCTAAGTATTATCCCATCGGGGTTCCTCCACCCAAATCCATCCTGAATTATACAATACTTAGCTGCCTTTAATCTCAATGCTCTTCTTTTATGACCAGTTAAATGATTAGGGCATGTGAGATTATTAAGGAAGAAAATGATATCAGCATACCATTCATGTTGTTCTAACCTTTGTAGTTCTGGAGATAAAGCTGGCCTAGGTTCACTGTTCTGACAGACTAGGTCCAAAGCTTGTTCATTACCTGTGGTTAGCATTTGAGCTAATCCTTGACCTTTGATTAACTTTGTGGGTTTTATCTCTAAGTCATACTCTTGTATTTTGGAAACCCACTTTCCCCTGACCCCCAAACAATCTTGTTGTCCAAGGATATCTTTAACTGTTGGGTGAGGTACATACCCCACAACTTTTGAATATCCTATGTACACTCGAAAGTATTTAAGGGACTTGACCAAAGCATATGCTTGCTTTTCCATACTTGTGTAATTAAGCTCTGAATTTTGCAATGCCTTGCTCATGAAAGCAATGGGTTGCTCTTGACCATCATCATTCTTTTGGAGCAACACCCCTGCTATAGTATCCTCGGAAGCAAAGGAGAAGATTTGAAAATCTTTAGCATAGTTAGGACTAATTAGTACAGGAGATTTACCAATTGCATCCTTAACACTCTTGAAAGCTCTTCTTCCTTCTTCTGTCCACTCAAACTTGACATCTTTCTTTAGTAACTTTTGGAGAGGCTTTAAAGTTTCAGCCAGATTGGGCATGAATCTTCTTACAAAGTTAATTTGACCAAGGAAGGATTGTAGGGCTTTCTTGGTTTGGGGTAAAGGGACTTGTTGAATGGCTTGTACCCTTTCTGGGTCCATTTTTACCCCATCTTTAGTTATGATATGACCCAACAATTTTCCGTCATCAACTCCTAAGATTGATTTGGCTGGATTTAAGGAGATGCCATATTTTCGGCATCTTTCAAACACTTGTCTGAGATGACTTATATGATCATCTCTTTCTTTTGAGAACACAGTCAAATCATCTTGGTATATTTCTATGATCTTGCCCATTAGCTCATGGAAGGCATAATCCATGGCTCTTTGAAAAGTGGCCCCTGCATTTAATAATCCAAAAGGCATCCAAAGGTACTCAAAGGTACCCCAAGGTGTGGTGAAAGTTGTCTTATTTTGGTCCTCTTTCCTTACCAAAACCTGGTTGTATCCAGAAAAACCATCTAACATAGACATTATTTTTGACCCAGTCACTCTTTGCAAAAGAGTTTCCATATTGGGTAAGGGGTAGTTATCCTTGATGCATGCAAGATTTAGATTCCTAAAATCTATACACAGTCTTATTCCCCCATTTTTCTTTCTAACTACCACCAAGTTAGAACACCATGCAGAGTGTCTTGTTGGTGCAATGATGCCAGCATCCAACATTTTCTTTAGCTCTGCTTGAATCAAAGGTGCTAACTTAGGATTTATTCGCCTAAGTTTCTGCTGGAAAGGCTTTGTGTCTTCTTTGAGTGGGATTGTGTGTTGAAATACATCATCTTTATAAGCTTTGAGTTCATCATATGTAAAAGCAAATACATCCCTATACTCACTTACCAGACTTATTAACTGTTTTCTTTCTTTTTCTGAAGTACCCTTTCCGATTTTTATGAGTCTTGGGACTTCTTCTTTCCCAATGTTTACTTCTATATAGCTGCCAGGTTTTATTGTTTCTTTTTTCTTTTTGTGCATGTCATGTCTGTCAAAAATCTTTTCTAAAGAAGTTATTGCTCTAGGGGCTGGATTTCTTACTGAGTTATCTTCCTCAGGATAATCTTTTCCTTCTTCTTTATAACTGACCTTGAAATCTGAGAATTCTTGGACATTATGAATGAATCTTAGGATTTGTTTGTCATCTCTGAATACTTGCCAATGATCAACATTATCTGGTACTGAAGGTCTAAAGATTATTTCTAGTTTTCCATCTCCTTTTATTAAATCTTCTGAAGGTTGGAGGGTTGAAGCTGCAACTGCCAAACTGTCGGCTAGACTGTTCTGTTCCCTAGGTATTGCAATGATATCCATAGCATCAAACATTTCTATGGTATCCCAAATTGCATTTCTGTATCTCCTCAATCTTTCACTTTTGCATGCAAATTTATTTTTAACCTGGAGGATGACTAAGTCTGAGTCACCCTTGACATTTAAAATTTTTATCCCCATGTCTTTTGCAATTTCCAGGCCAAGTAGAAGTGCTTCATATTCAGCCACATTATTTGTTGCATCAAATTCTAATCTAAAAGCAAAGTTGTGAGACTTTCCTGTTGGTGAGACTAGGACAATTCCAGCCCCTTTTCCTGACCTTGAATGTGCACCATCAAAGTTCATCTTCCAAGCCTTATTACTTTCTTTTTCATCTTTAAACTTTTCTTCAACTGGTGCTAGGAAGTTTGAACAGATAGAGAAGTTTCCCATGTCAGATGTTTGACATATGAACTCATTGAATTGTTCCTTAGGATCTTCTATGTGGTACTTTCTTTCCTTTTCTCTAAACAGCCTGAAATTTTCAGTTGAAGGAGGAGGATATGGGATAGTTGCAAAGGTCAAATCCATGTTTAGGCAACCACCCATATGAGCTCCCCATTTTCTTGAAAGAAGCATACCCCAACCAGTTGGTACATCAATCACAAGCACATCCATCTTAAAAGCAAAATCTGGGTGGAAAGCTAGCTTGACTGGCATATCTATGATGATCCCATGGGTTTCAATTTCTCTGGAATCCATGGCACATATGTTTTGATAAGGTCTTGTAACTTTAAGTCCAAGCCTTTGCATGATTCCTTTAGTGATGATGTTGGATGAAGCTCCTGAATCATACATGCAATTATGCAACCATTGATCATTTATTTCTAAAGACACAAAGAAAGGGGGATTCTCTTCCTTGGTTCTATCTCTGCTAGTCAAAATCACTGGTGGGTCTCTGTGTTTTTCATTTTCCTTTTCCTGACTTTTATTAATCTCTTGACTTTTTTCAACTTCTTGAACCTTTTCAACCTGTTGACTTTTTTCAACCTTTTTACTGTCAAGAATATTTATTGCTTTGAGTAACTTTTCCTTTTGTGAAGGAATTCTCAGAAGGTCTGATACTGGAACCAAAATTTTAGCATTTGAAATCCAACTACCTAAATCAATAGATAGATCAGTAATTGGAATAGGAGTAGTTACCTTGGGAAAGTTTGCTTGAGACTTGCTTGCATCTTCTCTCCCTTTTCTCTTGTAGACTATTCCTTTATGCCTAGCCATCTCTAAGATCTGTTCACTTGTGGGTTTGTGTCCATACAGTTTTGTAACATTATCATATCCTTCAACCACTTCTTTTGCTTGCTCACACCTTTCTTGCATTTGGAGCCAATGCTCCATTGACAAAGGGTGAGTTTCTCCAAAATTGTTTATCTGATCGAAGTTCCTTGATTGTCCCACAAAGTTATTTGTTGGAGGTAGGCCTTGTTCATTTATTTGGCAAAAATTTGAACAAGTAGACTCTTCATGAAATTCTTGACATGCTCTACAGAAGGGTGGTATATCCTCATTTACCACATTATTTGATTCCAACTGATTAGGTGGCCTTTGTTCTTGTTGAGGAGCTTTCTTTTGCCATCTTTCATTACTAGGCCTCGGTTGGAATCTGTTATTGAAGTTTTGGGTCCTCTCCATAGCTATCAACCTATTTTGCAAAGCACTAAGTTGGGTGGGTAACATGAGTGGCTTCCATTCTTTTTACCATCTCAGTTATGGCCTTTAGAGGGTCATAGGATGGATCTTTATTATTCGGGGTTGCTGCTTTTTCTTTAGACTCTGATTGTTTTGAAGAACTGCCTCTTGTGAATCCTGGAAGATTTGACTTTCCTGAAGCTTGCATATTCTTATCAATCTTGATAGCGATTTCTTGAGCCTTTTTGAGGTCGGTGGGTTCCTTATCTCTTAGTTGATATCTAATTTCACCACCAAATGCCTCAATATAGTAAATCAAGATAGCACTCTCAAGAGGTTTGATGTCTTGATGCATGCTTGAAGTTAATTCATTGAATCTTTTGTTGAATTCATCCATGGTTTCATTCTCAATTTTCTTCATTGTGTTGAGTGCCGCCAAAAGATGACGGTGATCCCTTTTTTCCCCCCACTTTTCAGTAAAGGCATCAATGAGTTCTTTCAAGGTTTTGAAAGTGTTGTCCGGCATGTCTTCATACCAGTCTGAAGCATCATCTTCTAAGGAAAGGACAAATAACTTCATTTTTACATCTTCATAATCATGTGCAACACACCATTTATTTATACATCTCATAAAAGATTTAACATGCATTTTAGCTGAAATGGCATTATTGCCTTGGAAACTAGGAAGTTTTTCAATGGCTTTTTCAGGAATAGCATGTGGGTAATTATTAATTGCACTAAAATCACAAGGAGCATATACGGCCATTTTTGCAAAATTATTACTAGCAAAAAGCAAGTGGATATCAGAAATGGACTCAGTTCCTAAATGACTAAGTACTCTACGAAAAGAGGCTTTAGCTAACCTCCTTCGATAAACCTTTTCAGGTTCAGGAATGAAGTTAAGAACGCCTTCTGAATTCCTCCTTGTAGAATACCTAGTTAAATTGGAATTAAGTGGAGTCGCCAGATGGTTGAGTCTATTTCTGATAAACTACAAGCATAAAAAAAAACTAAGTAAAAACAAGGAAAAACAAGTCGTGTTCCGGGAATAGAAAGATTTATCCCCGACAACGGCGCCAAAAATGTTGCCGCTTTATACACACCTTTGGGAGACGTACTGAGTCTCCTCATCACCTCTCTAAGAGGTGGGGGACATTACTATATAGTATATAATAAGTAAATGATAATAATAAATAGTTATTGATTATTCAAGGGACGCATCCTTTCATGGATGGTCACCTTATGTTCCCTATATATGGAACACTCATCATTGTAATAAAATATCGAATATCTCTCATATCTCATATGAATAAAAACCAACAGACTTGTCATGGGGCAAATGGTGTATATTTGCAAAGCCTTGGAACTCGTATTCTATCACAAGTGGCAAGCTCTTCATCAGTAGAAAGGAATTGGAGCACCTATGGTTTCATTCATTCAGTGATGCGCAACAGGTTGGGATTGCATAAGTCTGAGGATCTTGTATATGTGCATTCAAACCTTAGCCTTGTGTTTCGCAAGGGTGAAGAATATACAAGTGGACCTCATAAAGAGTGGGATGTGGATGCAGAAAACCCTGACTTAGAGCTCTCTCTTTCTGCTCTTGATATTGTTGATGATGCAAGTGGAAGTGAAATTCAAGTTGCCTCTTCTTCCCATCGAGGCTCTAGTTCTGCTGAACATGCATCTTGTTCTATTTTTGATGACGAGGATGAGGATCAGTATTGTTGCTGCCTTATACACACCTGGGAGATGTGGAAGAAATCTTCAATCCACTCGGTGTGTCCTTGGGGGCAAGTGAGAGTTAAGGTGCTGTCACCTAATCCTCAACTCCTCCGTCTAGGCCAACTCCTAGCGAAGCCAAGGGGGGTAGTCTCTAACAAATATACTATGGCTTGATCTAAGCTAAGTACAAAGAATATAGATCTAGGAGTTTATCACTTTTATTCAACAATCAACCATGAATTGAAATACACATAAACAAATCATTCATCCACGATATAACATCAAGCATATACTTGCATAAAAAGGATACTCAGGTACGTTTGTTATATGCAAAAATACTTTAAAGCAGATAACCAATATATAAAAGGAAGCCTGTGGCTTTGCTGAGTGTGAAAAATGAGATCAGTGCCTTAAAATGAATCGTGGGCAATATAGTTTGTGTGTTTTATTAAGGTAAATTGATGTTGAATTAGTGAAATGGTTTGGGCCTCCTTAGAGGTTAGCTCTTTGTTTGGAAACTTGCGGAGAGCTTTACCAAAACTCAATGGTCTCACTAGTAAAACTCACTCAAAGTGTTGGATGTCCAAAACGGGTGGGAAGCCAGGTTCCGAGAGGGCCCGCCTTACTTCGCAGGTCACTTCAAGGCGTTTTTCTGCGCATTAAGCTAACTACTTTAGAGATTGTCCTAATTAAACTATCAACCACTGATCAACACAATGTGTATGAAACTTATTTCTAGCAGATCGAGACTAGCTCGCAACTGGAAGGGTCAGGAACCACACTGTGAGCTGAGGGGAATTTGTTTATTTTAAACAAGAAAAATAAATAACTGAATTTGAAATGTGAGACTAACTACTAATCCACACTGACTAGGTCTCTTGCGAGGAGCTGAGGGGATGGTTTATTTGCCAAATTGAAAATGCGGAAAATAAAGCTAATCTAGCAATTAGTGTTCTACTTTGCAGAAAGGAAAACTAATCTAAATTGACTGCAGTGCTTTGTGATGCATTAAAGGATTACTTTAGCTTACTTTAGTTATGAAAATAAAATCTAAGCCAAAATTTGCAAAAAATTGACACCACCACCGAAAACACCGTCCCCCCAGGGGGAATGAAAAGTGAGAGCTTGTAGTCCCACTGATTTTATTAAAGATCTTGCACGAGACTTTTAAGGAAGTGACTTGTGACCATTCATTAGGGGGGTCACAAGTCTTTACAATGTTTTACAAATGTTTATTGAGAAACGGGGCGCTCCCGGGGGTCCCAGATGCTCCTAATCTGCACAACACGGACACAAATTCCTCTTATCTGTTCGTCAACTTGCACAAAACAGCGAACAAACAACAACAAAAGATGCCCAAAAACACTTTGAAAGTGTCTTGGGTTATTAGTAGGAAAGCCCCAAATTTAACTAAGTAAAATTTACAAAATATAGCGAAAAATGAACTAAGAAAAGTAAGCTAAAGAGCTTGTGTCCTTAGGATCTTTTCTGCTGTTTTAAAACAACAATATAAGAGCACTCTAATTGCCAAATATGAACTTTAAAGATCTTTAAAAGCAAACAACTTTTAGCCTTTTAATATAGAAATTGAAACTAGCTAAAATGCTTAGAAAGCCTTGCCAAATCTACCTTTTTTTGAGATATAAAGCTATAAGCAATTAGTAGATCTAGAAAAGTAATCATGCAAAGTAAATAATGAACTTTAATAACATATTTCTTCTTTGCATGAAAGTAACCAAGTAACTGGAAAACGTTTTAGAGAGTTTGAGAGAGGAGAAAGAGATGACTTGAAGTGCTTGGATCCCTTGAGCAATGGAGTCACTTTGATGACTAGGCAAAGATGAGAAGGTTGTCCAACTCCTTGAAGAATGAAACATGCAAGCAAGCTCCTTCACTTCTTCTAGATGAGATGATCCTGTCTAATTCACATAACCCTTTGCAATGAACTTGTTAGTTAAAGGTGTTACCTACACAAAAGACTCAAGATGGCACATTAGTTTTAGCATAAACGTCACATGCATATCAAATCTTAAATGTAAATACCCAATAGAATTGAAATACAAGATATTAACAACTCTATCCAACTTGAATAACAATATTCCTATAGATTGGCCAATACTAACAAGATATAAAGCAATGCATGAAACAAAATCACCTCATATGAACCACATTCACCAATACAAGAGCCACACCACCATAGATCTTAACCTCCAAAGTCTTTATTCCATTAGCATAAGAAAGATATTACAATAAGAGAGTTACAACAAGCTATTCTTCCCAAGCTCCAAGCTAACCAACAATGAGAAAGAATGCCTTGCTTTATACAATTTTGGGTGGAGATCCCAAGAGGGGTGCTCATGCCAAGTGTGAGGGGCGCATCTCTTGAATGAGGACACATGGAAGAGGAGGAGGGGCGAGTTGTAGCATTCTCCATTTGACAAGTATGAAGGCGCTGCCACATTGCAGCTATTAGGTGAGGGAGAGGGCAAGTCAAAGATTTGGGAGAGGATCTCCCCTCTAAAATGCACCACCTCAAGGGAGAGGTGCGCACCTCCTTTTGAGCATGTGTTCTTTTAACCATCACCCATGCCATTAGCATAGTCTTTGACCCATTAACAACATGTCATAGGCACCACCTTGCCTCTTGGGCTTTTATTCAGTCTCAAACATGTCCCCACATGTTTCTTTGATTTGTGCCCTTGTTGATTTTTTATGATTTTATTTGACTTTTTTGGGTTTTTTGGAGTAAAATTAACTTTAAGTGATTAAAACCACTAATTTTACTCAAACAAGTGGGTACTTAGGTAATATGAGTGCTCTAGGTCCAAAAATGAGCATCCCCATGATGTATTTAGTCCTCTAGTACCACTTTTTTAATACATCTTTATTTTTTAATTAAAAATTGTCGAATTCCGACAATTTTTAATTAACTGAAAAAAAAAAGTAAAATCCTAAGGGGGACTTAGTACATTTCCATAAGACTCTAGGAGAATGTTTAGCATGGTAATATACATCAGACACTAGGCTTAGATCCATTCTCAAGCCTAACCATGGGCATATACTCCAGCTCTGGAGGGATTGAGTGAAAAAACTCATAAATTATAAATTGTCTGAAAACGACAAAATATAATTAGTAAGTAAAAAAAAAACACTCCAGAGTATAACTCACGCTTAGAACTTAAGGTGGCTAAGACCTTTTACAAGTTCATCATGCAACATCTCTTATTATAATTTTTATGGAAATGTAAAGAGAAAAATGGTGGTCTTTACGACTGACTGAACTTCTGAACTCTTAATTTTGAACAACAATGTTCAAACTTTGGCGGCTCGCTGGAAATCCATCCTAGTGCAACTTTGATGGATAACATTCGCTCCATATGGGGATGTGTGCTTGATCTTTTATTCTTTAAAGGAAATCGTACGAGAATCTAGAATCACATGATCTGCATTCACCGAAATTTTGTCAATAACATGTCCATATATAAAATCCAATATCAAACATGAGCTGCAGAAATAATATACATGTATATACAAGTTTTTTTGAAAGAAATAAACTGTGTACAAAAATAACTATATACAGGAAATAAATGAATTTAAAGTACAAAGGATAGGGTTTAGAGAATATGATACAACAGATGTCCCATGGACATAAGATAACTTCGTTGAAGAAGAGCTTGAGAAGTTAACCATTTACTGGTAGTGGCAACTTTTCACTGTCCAATCTGCTTAGGACAAATGAATTTTTTCCAGCTACATCCTGGATAATATAAGGCCCTGCCCATAAGCTATCAAACATGCCGTGGCTTCCTGGCTTCTCTCTTCGTTTGTCCCATAGGAGGACCGTATCTCCTGCCTGGAAATCCCTTTGTCTTGAGGACTTATCGAAAGTCCTTTTTATCTTTTTTTGATTTTTTATACTTTGATCAAGGGCTTTTCTTCTGTTTTCATCCAACTCAATTATCTGATCAATCCTGTTTTGATGAAAGTCTTCGTCTAAGCCATACTTTTGGATAAACTGATACACTGGAAGTTTGAGGTGAACTAGCAAAGTGACATCCAGGCCATAAACCAATTCAAAAGGACTCTTCCCTGTTGAACTCTTCTTCGTGATTATGTCAGCCCAAAGCGCAAACTTGATCTTATTATCCCATGATCTTTTGTTATCCCCAACGGTTTTCTTAAGGATTGTCATCAAGTTCTTGTTGCTAGACTCAGCAAGGCCATTACCTCGAGGATAATAATTTGATGAGTGTGATAATATAATGCGGTATTTGAAACAGAATGAGAATAGTTCTGTGGAGCTAAAGGCTTTGGCATTATCAGTAGTTATTTTTGCTGGCACCCCAAATCTAGTGATAATTCTGTCTTCAAGAAAGTCCATGACCACTTTATCGGTTGCCGACTTGGTGGGTATAGCTTCTACCCACTTAGTGAAATAATTAGTTGCCGTGATTATCCAAGTATAGCCATTACTCGAGTTATCTTTGAACTGACCAATAAAATCAAGCCCCCACTGCTGAAAAGGGGCTTCCACCACTACTAGCTATAACGGTAAGGCTGCTAGCTTCTGCTTTCCAGTAAACCACTGACACTGCTGACAACCCCTAACCATTTTGTGCACATCTGAAAATATAGTAGGCCAGTAGTAACCCGCTCTAAGGATTTTGTGGGCAGTGGTTTTGGCTGCAAAATGCCCACCACAAAATCCTGAATGAAAATCAACCAAGATTTTTTTGGGCTCAAGCTCATCAACACATCTAAGTATTACCCCATCGGGGTTCCTCCACCCCAATCCATCCTGAATAATACAATACTTAGCTACCTTTAATCTCAATGCTTTTCTTTTGTGACCAATCAAGTGACTAGGGTATGTGAGATTAGAAAGGAAGAAAATGATATTAGCATACCATTCGTGTTGTTCTAACCTTTGAAGTTCTGGAGATAAAGTTGGTCTAGCTTGGCTGTTTTGACAGACTAGGTCCAAAGCTTGTTCATTACCTTCAGTTAGCATTTGAGCTAATCCTTGACCTTTTGATTAATTTGGTGGGTTTTATCTCTAGATCATACTCTTGTATTTTTGAAACCCACTTTCTTCTGACCCCCAAGTAGTCTTGTTGTCCAAGGATATCTTTTACCGTCGGGTGAGGTACATACCCCACAACTTTTGAATATCCTATGTAGACTAAAAAATGCTTAAGGGACTTGACCAAGGCATATGCTTGCTTTTCCATAGTTGTGTAATTAAGTTCTGAATTCTGCAATGCCTTGCTCATGAAAGCAATGGGTTGCTCTTGACTATTGTCATTCTTTTGGAGCAACACTCCTGCTATAGTATCCTCAGAAGCAAAGGTATGTATTCACATATGTTTAAACTGTTAATCTTTAAAGGGTAGTTGCAGGAGAAGGGATCTCTTACCATAGATCCAGAAGGATCTCAAGATCAACCACATTCAGAGGAACAATGTAACCTAGGGTTGATTATTCTGATATGCATCTATTTGTTATGACATTATTTTGATCTAGGTTGCATGTTGAAGCTATGACCATCATACTAACCTTTGGTCAAACATACTAACCTTTGGTCAAATTTAAAGTGAAGGTATTAGATGGATTAAAGTTGAGATCATAGAGTTTATCCTCTAATGCAACCTTCTATTAGAGACAACATATTGTCTTAGTACAGAAGACAGGTTGAAGAAAGAATTCGTCATCTTGAGTGAAGGAGACTTGGAAGAAAAGCAACACACTCATTTTTGAGGACAAGACTCCAGGTTCCAGGTTTGATTAATTAAGTTAATAAGATTCAAAGTTGCACATGCAAGTTGACAACTACCCCTTTACAAGTAAACACTATAGTTGAGGTAGCAATCTTTGAAAAAGTATTATACTTAGTAGCATGTGAGCATATTGAGATAAATGCTTAATGTAATCATTTACCAGATACAACCAACATCTCCTTTAGGAGAAACTTCTTGTGTTAGTTCCAGGTTACCTTGGATGAATGTTTGATCACAACACTAGAAGAGTATTGATCTCATTTTGTATTGTATTTCTTACTTTTGATCTTTGTTTCAAATAGGTCACAAGTGATAGCTCTAAAGGAGCTACTGTGACGATTATTCGTGCTATTGTTTTATTTACTATTATCAAAAGAGTATTATTCTTGCTTGCTGTTTTGTTGACCTTGTTTCAGAGGTCACAGGTAATAACCTTGAGGAAGCTATAGTGAAGGTTGCAGAAGGCAACAGATTAGATGAGACATGAAGCAGACTATGTACATGACCATATACACTCATGTACCAAAAAAGATGAAGAAGAAGCTATCTTTTGAGATTCAAAGTATCTCATATGAAGATTGATTGTAAGGAGCAGAAGGCTCCAAAGATGACTAGACATTAGAACAAGAACTCACAACAGAATTGTTCAAAGTTTAATGAAGCCACCTTGACGGGAAGAAAAACTTGTTTGAAGCCTGACTCGGTCTTTCATATTTAGACTTGGTATTCAACACCAAGTATACCCTGTAAGAGATGATGAAGTCCTTGTAGACCTAGGAGAAATCAAGGATAAGCCTGATCTTAGAAAGGATTAGATGAAGAGACAACTTCCAGGATTGGGAGACAAATGCCATGAGAAGACTAGATCGTAACTTCAGAGACTCCTAGGAGATATGAAATCTCCTGGGAGATTCCCTTGTTTCAGTGACAAAGAAGGAAGCCAATTAGAAAGACTAGGATATGGATTCTTCTGTGAGACTATTAGAGAAGTGAGTATTGACTTACAAGATTGATCTATACAGATCAATCATGTTGCAGATGTACAAATCCTGATGTGTTTCCAGAGGATTCTCCCAGCAAAAGGGAGAAGACTATGACGAGACACTTATTGAAGAAATAGTTCCAGTATTTATGAAGACAACCAGAAC
>CBVK0102591280.1:4427-17290 GCA_900067695.1 Picea abies
AAGAAATCTATATGGGGTTGACAAATTGAATGCTCTCATATTTCCTTTATTTATTTTTCTTATTTGTTTGATCTATTTATGTGACTACCTTTTAATAAATCAGTGGGATATCTCCTGATTTATTTGAGCTTTGTGTTTACCTTGAACCTTGGAACCAAATTTCAACCATTCTCAAAAAACCAATTCATAAAACCCTCAAAATACTATTGCAATAACCCAATGATGCCCTACCTTTCCCTCTCATAGTCAAGTGCAACTTTAGGGACTAACATTTGCAAAGTATTCATCGAATATCTAGACTGAAAAAAACTGTGCGTCAAGAAAGTTGTCCTCTAGATTCGTAGGTTCCTCCCCATTTGTGATCCTCAACAGGTGATCAGGTCCTGCATTCAACATTCCTGGTTTGACTATCACTTCAAAGTCAAATTCCTGGAACAACAACTTCCCTGGTTTGACTATCACTTCAAAGTCAAATTCCTGGAACAACAATGACCATATACAAATTCTCCCCCCCAACACTAGCTTGCTGATAAGGTATTTGAGCGTTGAATGGTCTGTGAACATATTGAAATGTTTCCCCAATAAATAATTCATGAATTTCTGAAGTGCATAGACCATCGCTAATCCTTCCCTTTCTGTGGTATTATAATTTTTCTCCGATTCTGATAGTTTTCTGCTAGAAAATGCTATAGGATGGTCTAATTCTTCTGCTCATGGATGCGCTAGAATAGATCCAAGTTCTATGGCTGATGCATATACATGTATGTGGAATGTCTTTTACCAATATGGGAATACCAATATTGGTGTGGTTACCATCTTTTCTTTCAGGGTGTCCAATCCATGTTGACAATCCTCATTCCACTGAAACTTGTTGTCTTTTCTTAGCAATTTCTCCATTGGTGCAGTGATCTACACATACCACTTTATAAATTTTCTGTAGTATCCTGTGTGTCCCAATGTCTCTCTCAATTGGGGGATTGTTCTTGGTGGTGGTATGTTAAAAATTACTACAATCTTGGCAAGATCTACTAGCAAGCCTTGATTGCATACTATATGGCCCAATAATATCCCAAAAGGTGTTCCGAAGATGCACTTATTGATATTTAACGATATCTGACATTGACTACATCTTTCTAACATCATTCACAAGACCTCTACATGGTATTTCAAAAAACTATATACTATCCAATCATCTAGATATACCTCTAGAAACTGGTGGATGAATTCCTTGAATGCAACTATGACTACTTTGGAGAATATTGCTAGTGCATTCTTCAATCCAAACAACATGACTATATACTGGTAGGATCCCCATCCTATGGGAAAAGTGGTCTTGTATCTATCTTCTAGTGCTATCTTGATCTAATGGTATCCCGAGAATACGTCGGTGAATTAATAAGCTTTCTTTCCTCCTACATTCTCCAACACTTCATCTGTGAAAGGAGTAGGGAACAGGTCATGTAGGAAAGCATCATTCAACTTTCTCAAGTCAACACATATTCTTATTCCCCCTTGTTTCTTCTCCTGAACTACCATCTAGCTTATCCATTCCAATTCCTCTACAGATTCTATGATTCCAGACTCCAACATCCTATTGATCTTTGCTTTGAATTTTTTCTTATATATCGGGTTTAGTCTATATGGTCGTTGTCTAATCAGTCTTGCCTTAGCTCTAAGCGGTATCTTCATTTCACCTAGCTCTCCTGATATGCATTTCATTTTTGTGAACGTTGTTGGGAACAGGTCGCCATACTCGCGCAATAACTCTATTGTGCTTTCCATTGTTTTCTCATCTCAGTAGTCTCCAATGTTGGCCATTTTGGGGTTCTCAACTGTCCCAATGTTGACTTTCTTCACCTTTTCAACGCAACAATTACTTCTGATTCCAGAGGTGGAATCTCCACTTCTCTTTCACCTTCACCTTCCTCAATCTGAATATCGTGTGGGTCATATTCACATGGTGCTTCTTCTTGCACATGGTAGCATGACAATAGTTCTTTCACTCTCTGTCTGTTTTGTTTTTGTTCTTTTGTCATGAGTTAAAATTTTGGTTCTTTAATGAATATCACCCCTCTGATTTTCTTAAGTGTTGCATCTATGTTGGGGTTCTCATGCTTAAATTAGAAAGTGACTACAAATTTCTGTTGTAATATTGTCCAGCTCATCGTTCCTCTGTGTAGTTCCTAGTCTGCATACCAGTTTGCTGGGATGCCCTATAATGTGTGAAAAAAATGATGAGGCCAATCCTTTGATGGTGTCATTTTCCATAGCGCTATGAACTTATCCAAGTGTTCTACTGGTGCCCCCTGTCTGTCATATTTTTGTAGTTGGTTTCTTCTTTTTTCTATGCCAAACCTAATGTGTAGTGATCACTTACATTAGTACCGGTCATTCATTGTTTCTCTGTGCGCACCCCACCATCTTGCAGGTGTTTCCTTAAGTGTTATATCCATGAATAAGAGCCTATATTTTTATACCACCTCATCTTCATATCGTGTTAAGAATTCTTCTAGGTCATTCACCCCATGGAAGCTGGGAGGTTCCCTTATCTCTGTATTTACCCATCTCACTTCGTGGTCTATTTTTGTGCATATTCTTGTGGAGACTTTGTGTAACCTCTCCTGCCAATTTTCTAAGCCCGTATTTGAGTCTGATGCACATGAGGTGATACTTAGCGAACTTAGTACCTCATCTGCAGTTGGGTTCATGTAATCTTCATCTCGCATAGCTTTTCTATACAACTGGTTAATTTCCTCCAAGTCTAAGAAAGTAGGTTCTACAAACCTTTCCCCTTTTGATGGTTCCAATGGCGCAATGAATCTGTATTCTCCTGAATTGAAGGTCATCTTTCGTGTCTTTAAGTTGATTATGGCCTAGTTATTAAACTCCCAATCCAAGCCAAGAAATATCGGATAAGGTGTTGTGCCATCCACTATCTCAATTACTTCGAAGTTGGATTTAGTTCATACTCCATCCATATCTACTTTTACTCCTTTTACTCTTCCAATTGGTAGAACTTTGTGTTGATTTGCTAGTTTCAACTGGACAATTGGATATCCTAATGTAGGTTCTCCCATGCATTTCCATGTCTTCTTGGGTAATACATTGACTTCATATCCTAAATCCAGTATAATCTCTACCATGTTAAAATCTCCAATGTTGGTGTTCAACATGAATTCCCTACTTGTTCTCATCCTTGTATGTAGGTGATTTATTGTTTTCTGTTATAACTTTCGTTCTGCTTCTATGCTACATCTTTATATAATATTTTGTAATACTTTAACAGAGGATGGATCATTTAGTAGTCTAACATAGGATTTCAAAAAACCTTTAACCATACGCACTTGTCTCAGTTGTTGTGATTCTTTGGTGTGATCCAACGATGGAGGAATCTCGTACTCTGGTACTTCCTTATTATGTTGGACAGTTGATGTTGATGCAATGTCTGGCTTTAGGAATTCTTGTATAGATTTCTTGAATATCTCCTTCTTGTTCTGCACATCAAACTACTTCGTTGGTTTGACATTCTTCTTCACCCATTGGTGGTGTACCGGCTCTTGTCTTGCTGCGTCATTTTCAGTTTTATCTCCTACCTGCGTAACTATGTTGATGTTTCTTCCTTCATCCCTCGCTTCTGCTGAAATCCACTGAACATTCTGATTGTTTTGATTCCTCTTTTCCTGGATCTTCCCTAATAGTGTCATACATTCTTTTGTTGATTCCTCTTTTCCTGGATCTTCCCTAATAGTGTCATACATTCTTTTGTGTCATGATCTGATGCGTGACAATACATACAGGTCGGTGGTGGAAGTGAACATTATCTTGCATCGTGTCTTGGTTGTTTACAATTGTGACATACCATTAGTCATCTACCTCTTCCAAGGCTTCCTTTTTCTCTTCCTCCCCTTCTGTAGCCAGCTCGATCCCCTTGCGACGTGTTATACTGAGGCGTCTGGTTATACTGTGTGATATTATAGTGTGTTTGTGCGATATTATACTGTGGTTGTGCAGTGTTATATTGTTGTTTCATATTGTTATACTGCTTCTGTGCAGTGTTGTACAAGGCTGGTACTTAGTTAAAATGAGGTGTGTCTTTCCCGATCATCATTTATGCCTGCACCCTGTATGCATCTGATGTTATTTCCCTCATAAGGTCCATGGTTCTGCAATCTTTGTCATCATGGCCTACTGACTTGCAAAAGTTGCAATATGAGCTCTTCGGTACTGTCTAGTAATTTTGCATCATTGGGAAGTGGTATGGATCATGAACTAGTTTCTTACAGATCTCACACCATAGTCCTCCCGTTGGCAATGGGTTTGGCATTCCTACTACCATGTACTACGCGAATGTTGGACATTCATTCTTATGGTGTCCTTCTATCCTACATGTGGTACACCAAACGACTTATCTTTTGTCCTTACTTTTGTTCTGGTTTAGCTGGAATGTTAAGTTCTTCAGATCCTCCTTCAACTCCTCTATGGCTGGATCTATCTTCTGATATTGGTTTTCTTCCAGTTGTATGGTTTCCCGTAGAGCCTCTGCTTGTGTCTAAAACTTCTTTTGTCGCATCAGGTACCTCAAGTGTGGTAGCAGTGAATTGACAAACAAATGCTTATGTTGCATATTTTCCATGATGTATTTTAGCTTTCCTTTCAGTCTTTTGAATCTCTAGTCAATATCCCATACAAATTCTCCTGGTTTATGTCTAATATCTATCATCTCATTCATGTATTGATCCTCTCAACTAGCCTTTTTGAACTCATTTATCAACAACTTCTTGATATCTCCAATCATTCTGGTTGTCCCTAGCAGACTGTTTGCAGCTAAATGCATATACTAATCCAGTGCGCGATATCTTAGCATGATATATAAATTTGCAATTTTAGTGTCATCATCTATGATTTGTTTTTCTTCCCAGATCTTTTCACAGATAAATAGGTGCTTCTTCGTGTCCTCCGATGCTTCTCCTTTGAATTCTGTAACCTGATGGTGGGATCATGTCCTGCCATCTTGAATGTTGAACTATTACCTCTGTGTGGTGTAGATAATTGAATAATACTTCCTGAACTGACTCCCCCAGTTGTTGTTCCTTGTGTAGATATATTTCTTGTTGTCTTCCTTCTCCCGAAATTCAGTTGTCTAAATGGTGGTGTTCTTCTTGGTGTATTAGTCGCACATGGGTTTATGGGTTCCACACTGACACTGATATGGATATGAGTGTTTCCTTTTATTTCCACTCTTGGACCTCTCGTCTTCCTCTCATATGTTGTGCGCATTATTTCCTCAATCTCCTCCACAACCCGTAGATCCTCTACTTCCTCTTTGTTTTCACATAAACTTTTCAAGCTCTTGTGAGCTATGGTTTCTACCCAGGTCTGTAATTTTTCCCTGTTTTTCCTCCTTTTGCAAACCCGATCATAGGTTTTCCTTTCACTTGTAGTTTTTCTGTTGTTTGCCTCCATCCATTTGATCGACTTGATTTTCCTTGTCATTTTTCCTGAGAAGTATCGGCCCCAAGCCTTTATGTTTTCCCTAAGTCGATCTTTTCTCTCTATCTCTTTTCACCTCTATTGTTGATCCTTTTGTTTTCTTGAGCCCTTAGCGAGTCATTCAAGTGATCAACACAGGCTGTGGTCGTCAGCACCAAGTGCAACACTTGAAATTTTTAATATGGATTCAAACCACTAAAGCAAGCAAGATCACCCTTCAATGACAAAGATCCTTCAAGCAGATCAGATTGAGGACCATTGGGTGATCGTGATCACAGAGTTGCACAAGGAATAACGTCAGGAAGAGTCACGATTTCGCGAGTCAGAAAGGGCAAAGGGCAGAGTTATGAGGATTCACGAAATGCGAAATCGCAAAATGATCTGAGTTGTCCTTCTTAGTAAGACATGTGGCACATGATTAAGTATTTCGTGATTTTGAGGATCAAAGTAGTCAAGGTGAAAAATCATCAGACCTCACGAAATGCAAAACCTAAAATCAACATGAGTCATTGATCTTGAAGAGGATAGGCGGTAGTGGATTAAATGGTTTTGTGGAGTTGGGTTTCTGGGGTTTTGAAATTAGCCATAAGAAATTGTCGCGAGTCACGAAATCGCGAAGTAGATCTGGGTCGTTCAAACTAGTGGAGCACGTGGCTCCTGATCGACAATTTTGTAGTTTCACGGATCAGGAAATATGAAGTCAGTAGTATGGAAATCCCTGACAGCTGAAGTCTCGAAATGCCTTTGGATATAGGCGCCATGTCGCGACCCGTGGTCATGTTAAAAAAGGGTTAAGGAGAAGCAGTTGGCCCCAGTTGCATATAGAGGACTAATTCAGGGTCCTAGAAAAGCGTCGCAGCCGTTGATTGTGGAGAATATCTGACCGTCGGTTAGATAAGAGATTTCGCGGTTTCGGGGATTGAAAAATCTAAAGGTGAGCCATATGAAATCCCCTAAAACGTGAGATGTCGGGATGTCTTGTGAGATTAACATAGGGTCATGGCCCTAGGTTACAATGTCGGGATGTCTTGTGAGATTAACATAGGGTCATGGCCCTAGGTTACATTGAGAAAGGGGCCATAGGAAAGAAAACTAGCTTCTGAATCTTAGACAGTAGGCATGTGGTCGTCCCCTATGCATTTATTCTCGGCCACTCTCCATGGAAGAAATAAGTTAATGAAAGTTGGGTTGGATGGTTGAAACCTTAGCTCAATCCATAAATGGAAGGTGTGGAGGGTATAGAGCAGTCAACCCATGGTACCCCTATGGACAGGTTCCCTGCGAGAGCTATGCTGATCTGATCCAATGTTTGACAAAAGACTGCATGCACCATCTACAAAGAGAGGCTGCACATGTAAAGCCTTGAATGTAATCGCTCAACGAATCTCCTGGTGTTAGTGGAAGATTGCGCTGAGTTTATAGGGGTCATTTTGATATTTTGTAAGGATCAATGGTAAAGCAATGCTCCTGGAATTGTAAAGTTTTAATGAACTCTCTAGTTATCTAGTTAAGTATATGCATTTGAAACTTCTTGTTTAATAACAGTCATCTTTCTTACTCACTCTTTCTTCCCTCCGATTTTGAAAGAGTTCATGATTGACTGATTCACTTGAATTATTATGTCTGCATTATAATGAAAGTTTGATTATAGTGTTGTCATAGTTCCTTTCGTTTTCTTTGACATTTAAACTAGAGAAGTTCTTGTGTTTAAATTGTTCCTCCTTGGGCTTCCGAAAGACTTGATGTCCTCGACATATCTTTACATTTTCTCACCGAAGTCTTCCTCCTACTCACCCTTACTACAACTTACTATCTGAAGTTAAACTAAGACCTCACCTGCTTGTGCTTTCCAACCCAGTTTTCTGAGTTAGAATGAGACCATCCAGAGTCTGCGTCCATGAGACCACCTTTAAATATATTCATTGTGACATACAAACTGATGGGTATCAGTCTTAGTGTTGCCGCAATCCAGAGGTAACTTCTAGTGCTAACATTTTTGGTGTCATTGTCAGGGACGGAATTGAAGATTTTCCCTAGGATTGAACGACAAATCTTATTGATTCTAAAGGTGCATCAGAACTCAGTACCTCAAATATTGCAACTTTTCAACTGGCGACTCCATTGTTTCATCTGGGGCTTCCAAAGGTAGACACACGAGGTCTACTCTACAACTGCCTTTAGCAACACCTGAAGCTGACCCATAGAAAATTATCAAAAGACAAAAGACCTTTCAGGAAGGTACCTCTTCTGCTCAAGCAGGTATTTTTGATGATTTTCACTATTCTCCTATTGCAGCTCCAGTAGTTGTTTCTCATTTTTCTATTACACCATCTATCATAGCTTCAATAAGTTTAAATTTTGGGAGTGTTCTTGTTGATTTTTCTCCTCCTGGTTTTAGATTGGAAAGAGGAAGATTTGTTACTCCTATTTCCCCTGAAATTGTACCTTGGTATAGACCCTATACCTCAGAATATTTTCCCTCTCCAGGTTTTATGACTCCTCATCCTATTAGAGTTGTTGATTTTACAAAAAGGGAAACCTATGTTCCCTCAAGCCCTGTAACCTTTTCCCCAAACACTCAGTTGTTTCCTTCTTCTCCTAGAAATTCAATTCCTGTCTCCCCTATTCATACTCCATATTCTCTTGTTTCTCCTCAAGTTCACGTCCAAATGGCGGGTGCTAATCCTCCTAGGAACATGATGGCTGAGATATTGGTTTCTAGATATGCCTCTCTGGTATTATCCCAGCCTATGAACACTCTCCCAACCAAAAAATACCTTAAGTATATTCCCCAGTTCATAGGGGAGGGAGACGTGACTGAACAACACCTTTCATCCTTTTATAGATTTGCAGAGATTCAGGCCATCGAAAATGAAGATGTGTGGATGATAGTTTTTGTAAAGAGCCTTGATGGTGATGCCAGGGATTGGTTTAAGGACTTGCCTCCCAGATCTATTCATGGGATTTCTACTATGGATGATGCATTCTTAAGAAATTGGGGAAATAAAAAATATCTCCTTTATTATATTACAAAATTTGGAGCACTTAAGAGAGAGGAGGGGGAATTTGTTTCAAATTTTCGAAGAGGTTTAATAAAATGTATAAGAATATTCCAGCCGAAGTTAAGCCTACAAAAATCTTTGCCAAAATGACTTATGCTAATTCTTTCAACCCTAATGTTTTCCTACTATTGTGAGAAAGAAGAGCTACCTCTTTGGCTCACATGCAAGATGCAACCCTTGAAGTAGAATCCAATATATTGGCAGAAAAAAAACTTAGAGGTAAAACTGATAGAGACAAGGTTAGGTCTGAAACCCTGACTCCCAGTTCCTCTGTTCCCCCCCTCAAATAGATGAAATGACCAAACTACTAAAATTACTTTATGCTAGAGTGGAAAGGATCGAATTAGAAAGAAAGCAAAACTACAGAAATCCCCAAAATGTTGATTGAAGAGGTAACTATAGGAGGCCTAACCATACTCCTCAGATTATCCAAAGAGACCAAAGGAATAGAGACAAGGATGATCAGAAAATCCAAACCCCTCTTTAAAATAATATTGTTGTCGATGAAGAAGAAGAGGATGAAGACCTTGATCTCGAAATCCACTGTCTTGGGGACACCTCCTCTTTTCCTCACTTAACCCAGTTTGCATACGAGGAGTCTCTCATGGAAAATTAGCTGAATGAGCTGAGAAAAGGGGACAAAGCCGACAATGGCCCAAACAGATATAACCTTAGGTCCAAGAAAAAGGAAGGAAAGCTTGATTTTCCTTAGCAGCCTACCAAAGCAAAGGAGCCTGTTGAAGATGTAGCATATAGAAGCAAAGGTAAGAAAGTTTGAACCCCCTCTCAAGTGGCCATAACTCCTATCCCAGAAGTGAAAGAAATCCTAAACCCAACATCTCCTTTTAATTTTGAGCATGAGGTTCAGAAGATTAGGATCCTTGTACCCCTTTAGGACCTGGTCAAGCATGAAGATTTCAAAAGGAGCCTCTCTAAGTTGATGATGCTTGAACCCATAGTTCATCCCACAGACTCAATCAATTTGCAGGATGAAAATCCAGCAGTTGTCTTAGGTACTCTGATAAAAGACAGAGATGACTCATCCCCTCCCTTCTATACATCATTGAATATACATGATAAGGTGTTGCATAATTGTTTGATGGATTCAGGGGCATCCCATAATATCATGCCCAAAATTGTAATGGAGGAAATGGGATTGGAAATCACTAAAACTTACCATGACTTATATTTCTTTGACACTAGGAAAGTGCAATTTCTTGGGGTTATCAAAGACCTAGTTGTGACTTTGTTTCAACTACCCATGAAAAGTGTGGTTATGGACATTGTAGTGGCTGATGTTCCCCCCAAGTTTGGCATGATTTTGTCAAGATCTTGGATAAAACGACTTGGAGGAACCTTGCAAATGGACCTCACATATGCCACCATTATTGTGTTTGGGGGGGAGCATAGAAGACATGGAATCCCAGATGGCATATATTATTAGTGATGAAGCAAACCCCACCAATCATCCTATCTTTTCACTTGACACTGATTTGGAGTCTATTCTGTTGCAACTCACTGATACTCCTTAAGCCCCTCTTGAAATCAGAAAGCAACACATTTCTTATCGTGAGATACCTCCTCCAACTACCTATGTGTGGAAGATGTTCTTCGACGAAGCCTCTTCTAGGGAAGGTGATGGTGCCAGAGTGGTTTTTGTGTCACCTTGTCAAGAAACCATATCCATGTCATACAATCTAGAGTTTGAAACTACCAATAATGTGGCAGAATATGAAGCTCTTGTTTTAGACCAATAATGTGGCAGAATATGAAGCTCTTGTTTTAGGTTTAAGGGATGCAAAGGATATGGGAATTGAAGAGGTAGCAGTGTTCAGGGATGCCGAGTTGATAGTCTAGTAGATCAGAAATGCGTATCAGGCCAAACATCCTTGGCTTAGAAGTTACAAAAATGAGGTGTGGGACCTAATTGACAATTTCTTCTTAGCCTTAAACATTTCATTTATTCCAAGAGAGGAAAATACTTTGGTTGATTCCCTAGCTGTCTTAGCAAGCCAGTTTAGGATCCCTCTGCCACCTAAGTTCAAGTATGATGTTGAGGCAAAATATAGGCCCTCCGCACCTAAAAATATCAAGCATTTGAAGGTATTCGAGGATGATCTTGAAATCATAAAATTTTTTGAGTCTATTGATGAGTTCTCTGCATTGCACATTGATCAAAATCATGATTCCGAAGATGACCCTCACCCTAAGGTATTTTTAAATAAAATTGCTAATTACCATATTGTTCCATTGCCTAACAGTCACATTCCAAAGGGACTAGTTCCTTCAGAAAGATTATTCGATGGGAATGATGTGGCAATAAAGGGTAAGGTTTCAAATGAGGATATTGTTGTAGCTACGTGCAATATTGGCATGGAGGAGAATCCAAAGTTTGTCAAGTTGTCAAGTAACCTTTCAAGGGAGCAGAGAGCCGAGTATACTGAGCTATTAAAATAATTTGTTGATATGTTTTCCTGGACCTATGAAGACCTCAGGACATATGACACCAATGTCATTGAGCATAAGATCCCACCGAAAGAAGAGGCTAAGCGATTTAGGCAAAAGTAGAGGCAAATTAATCCTGTATTGTTGCCTATCATGGAGAGAGAGGTGAAGAATCTTTTATAAGCCCAAATCATCGTTCCTTTGAGGTACTCAGAGTGGGTGTCCAACTTGGTTCCAGTGAGAAAGAAGAGTGGGAAAATCAAACTTTGTGTCGATTTTAGGAACCTAAACAAGAGATCAAAGAAGGACAATTACCCTTTGCCAAAAATGGAACACATATTACAGAGGGTGATTGGTGCATCAAGGATATCCATGTTTGGCGACTTTTCGGGCTACAATCAGATCTCGGTCCTTCCCAAGGATAGAGAAAAAACAACCTTCACTGCTCCTTGGGGTACATTCATGTACGCCAAAATTCCCTTTGGATTGATGAATGCAGGGCTGACCTTTCAGCGAGCCATGGATATAGCTTTCATTGGAGAAAGGGACAAGTTCATGGTCATCTATCTGGATGATATTACAATTTTCTCCAGGTCTGATAGAGAGCACTGTGAGCATTTGAAAAGGGTGTTCACGAAATGAAGAAGGTTTGGTCTCTCCTTAAACCTCAAGAAATCGTTGTTTTCCATTGAGGGAAAATTACTGGGGCATATAGTATCTGCTGAGGGAGTAAGGATTGATACCAGTAGGGTGGAAGCAATCCAAACCTTGTCACTTTCAAGATCCAAGAAAGAGGCCCAGTCTTTCCTGGGAAAAATTAATTTTCCGAGAAGGTTTGTTTCAAACTTTGTCGAATTAGTGAAGCATTTCACAACCATGCTCAGGAAGGTAAATGAAGTAAAATGTACTAAAGAGCCTAGAAAATCCTTCAACCAAATCAAACAAGCATTGACTGAAGTAACTGTGCTAATCAGTCCTGATTATTCCAAGGATTTTCTTATTTTTTCCTATGCTTCATTCGAAACGGTGGCCGTTGTTTTACTACAAAATAATGTTGAGGGGATGGAACAACCTATTTCCATTTTCAGCAAGGCATTAAGGGATGCAGGAGTCAGATATGACATAATGGAGAAGAAGGCCTATGCCTTGGTGAAAGCCCTCAAGGCTTCCAAAGTCTACGTTCTGCATTCGAAGATCATTGCATATGTTCCTTCAGCTGTTGTGAAGGACATCCTCATCCAGCCTAACATAGACGGGAGGAGAAGCAAGTGGATTGCCAGAATCCTTGAATTTGACCTGGAAACAAAACCCACCAAGCTAGTTAAAGGCCAAGGTTTAGCGAAGCTGTTGGCTGAATATAATTGTAAATCATTGGAGGTTAAATTCATCAATGCTTGCTTAGAAATTCAACAGGCTGAGTTTTCTCATACAGACCCACAAGTCATCCCTCCATTGGCAGAGTGCACCTGGTACAAAGACATTATAATTTTTTTGTAGGAGTTGCGACCTACAGATGGTATGGGAAAAGGCAAGGAAAAATCTCTTAAGCTCAAGGCAATTAAACACTGCCTTGTTGATAAAACTTTGTATTGGAAAGCACAAAGGATTATGTCGGACTTTCATGACATTTTGTGTGGGGGACATCACCTCTGGAGAATGACGGCCCATAAAATTCTCAGGGCTAGTTATTTCTAGCCTACTTTATTCACTGATGTTTGCGCAAAAGTCAGAGCTTGCACTAAATGTCAGAAATTCTTAGGAAAACAACCGCTAAATCCCCTGCCATCGAAACCTATGGTTGCTTTAGGGCCCTTTTAGCAATGGGGCCTAGAATTCATTGGGGAGATTCATCCTGCATCCAGTGGT